>QFEW01001406.1:0-44581 GCA_003316525.1 Termitomyces eurrhizus
GGAGGGAGGGTCCCGGAGGGTGTTCCGGGGGTGTCCCGGGGTGGGCCCGGAGGGAAGGGGTCGTGACACCACACACATTCCAGCACTCAGGTCTCCCCATTCTTCCTCGACACTGGACAGCATCCCCGCATGGGCTTCAAACCCCGTCAACACCCATCGGACAATGAAGCTGTAAATGACTTTGTAGACCGGATGCGGGTAGCTCAGGAGGAAGCTAAGGCGGCGCTAACAAAAGCCAAGGATGACATGGCACGAGACTATGACCGGAGACGAACCCCGGCCACTCAGTACAAGCCTGGAGACCGGGTCTATCTGCACGCATCCGACATCACCACCACTCGTCCATCAAAGAAGCTGTCCCATCGCCAGTTAGGACCCTTTGTGATTGAATGGCAGGTGGGTCCACTAGCATACTGCCTCCAGCTACCAGTAGAGATGTGCCAGCTCCACCCAGTCTTCAATGTAGTCAAGTTGACTCCGGCCCCAGCGGATCCAATTCCAGGTCGCCACCCAGACCCCCCTCCTCCACCGGTCATCGTTGGTCAGGACAAGGAGTATGAAGTGGAGGCCATTCTGGACAGTCAACTGTTCTGGGGTCGCCTCTAGTACAAGATCAAATAGAAGGGCTATGGCATTGAAGACATCTCTTGGGAGCCCCGGGAGAATGTGCATGCTCCTGGGCTGGTCAGAGAGTTCCACCAGCAGCACCCCAGCGTACCCCAGGCTGTGCGTGGTATCTCGGTGGTCGACCAGGCAATACGCAACTTCTTCTACCCTGCACGTCAAGACGCCGCATGCTAGAGGGGGGGGTGATGTCAGGGGACCTCCTTCTCTTTCCTTATTTCTTCATTCTATGCTACTACGACATTCACTCCAACTGCCCCGGGACACCTTTAATAGACCTCCGGGACCACAGAGACTGTTTAGGTCCCCGAAGGTCTGTCCAGTTCCATCACCGAGCATCCACCAGCACCGGTAAACAGCACCAAACAAGACCGGGCCTATACTGGGGGTTAGAGTTAGTGGTCCGATGTGATGTACAGTTGGTTCCCATGCCTCCGTCTCTGATGCTGATGCACCACGCCTGGCCGAGTGAATCCTTAGACTTGTCCTCTTTGGATTTCCCTCTGCCAGGCAAGTAGTTACCAACGTGTCATTATTATTTCATTCTAATATACTTTGGATTTCCCTCTGCCAGTTGTGTGATAGTGCTGCAACCTCCGGAGGTCGCCCTTACAGCGGGCCATGTTATCCTTTGCCTTAGCTAAAGCAGCCTTGGCTTTCTCCTGGACTGCCTTCATCCAATCTATGAACTTGTTGACAGCTTTATTCTCTGAAGGTTGTCCACAAGGCTAAAATCCCATCTGAGGGTGTCAACCAGTATCTAGAAGGAAAGGAGACATCTGAGTGGCAGTGTGTACACGGTTGTTGTATTGAAACTCTGCTTCTGGTAATAGGCCATCCCAGTCATCCTGTCGTTCATTGCACAAGAGCCGGAGATACTGTTCTAGCTCCTGGTTGACATGCTTAGTCTGGCCATCAGACTAGGGGTGGTAGGCCATGAAAGTGTGGAGTTTGACATGGAGGAGGTGATACAGTTCTCTAGTAAACTCTGCCACAAGCTGAGGTCCACAGTCAGAGACATAAGCATCTGACAACCCATGGAGTTTCCAGACATGCTTCCATTACAGATTAGCGGCACCCATGGCTGAGCAAGTAGTGTGTGTTGAAATAAAATGAGCATGCTTGCCACAGAAATCCACTACCACCATGATCACATCATATCCATAAAAGTCTGGTAACTCAACAATGAAGTCTACCAAGGCCACACTCCAACGCTCAGCTGGAATAGGCAATGGATAAAGCTGTCCCATAGGAGGCTGACAACAAGGCTTAGTCCAAAGGCAAAGGTCACAGATGGAGGTGTAAGAGCCAATATACTATGACATTTGAGGCCACCAGTAATTCTGCAAGACCAGCTCCAGTGTCTTCCATCTGCCAAGATGTCCTGCAACTTGAGAGTCATGATGCTGCTCCACAATCCGCCTCTGGAGGTCTGGCAGGGTTGGAAATATAAATGCATCCCTGGAAAGTGAGAAGACCATTCTCCAAAGACCACTTGTTGGTGTGGATTGACTTTACTCCAGTTTTCTCTTGAGCATGCAAGGCCATGGCAGCCTTGGCTACCAGATCTTCTTGAGCGCTCTCCTGATTACCTCGTTGGATGTCTCAAAGGATGCGCACTTCTTCTCCCTGACCAACCACACCTTCTAGAGCATGGATGGCAAATAGTTCTGGCTTCAGGAGTACAATATTGTCATTGTCACTAGCTCCTGCACCATGGTCTGCTTGCCTAGAAAGCGTGTCTGGCTTGCCCATGCTCTGTCTGAGTTTGTGATGCAGAGAGAAGTCAAAGTTGGCCAGATACAAGGACCATCAAGCCTGTCAGTGGTTAAGTTTTTTGGCCATCTGAAAGTACTCTAAGTTCTTGTGATCAGTCCACATCTTGAATTTATGCCTGGCACTCTCAAGGAAATGTCGCCACTCCTCAAATAACCAAATAATAGCCAGCATCTCCTTGTCATGGATCTCATAATTTTGCTCCACAGCATTGAAACTCTTGAAGTAGAAAGCCACAAGATGCCACTTACCATTCTCCCTTGACTGCTGAGAGAGAACGGCTCCAGTAGCAAAATCTGAGCTATCAGCTTCAACACAAAAGGGAGAGTCATCATCTGGGAATAGGAGGACAGGCTTTGAAGTGACTGCCTGTTTGAGGGCATCAAAGGCTGTCTGCTGTGCTGCATTCCAGTGCCAAGGAGTGTCCTTAGTGGTGAGATTGAAGAGGGCCAGGATGGTGTGAGAAATCCTGAATAAACCTCCAGTAGAAGTTAGTGAAACCCAGAAAGGCCTGAACCTCCTTCTTGTTCTTAGGCTCTGGCCACTGCCACACCAGCCACCTTGACTGGGTCCATCTCAGCCATTCCATAAGAGATGATCAGTCTAAGATATTCAACCTTAGTCTGCTCAAACTCGCACTTCTCTGGCTTAAGATAGAGCTGGTGTTGGCAAAAACGTTCCAGTACAATGCATGTAATCCAACAATGCTCCTCTAGAGTCTTGGTATAGATGAGAATATCATCAAGGTATATACACACAACATCTTCTACTATAAGGTCTCAGAACATGTCATCCATCATGGTCTGGAAGATGGCAGGGCTATTAGTAAGGCCAAAGAACATTACCAGAGGTTCAAAGAGTCCACAATTTGTTCAGAATGCTGCCTTCAACTTGTCACCTTCTTTGATGCACACATTGTTGTAGCCCCAGCAGACATCCAACTTGGTGAAGTAGCATGCACCTCAGAGATTGTTGACAAGCTCTGAAATGAATGATAAGAGGTAGCAATTCTTCACAGTCATTGCATTCAAGACTCGGTAGTCCTGAACCAGACATAGAGATCCATTCTTCTTCTTAATAAAGAAGACTGGAGAGGCCATTAGAGACTTTGAGGGATGGATGCAACCAGAGTCTAAATTCTCCTGCAAAAAGGCATTAAGCTCATCCTGTTCTCTGGGAGAGAGAGGATAGACCTTGCAGCTAGTGGGCTCAGCATTGGGCATAAGCTCGATTGCATGGTCCCACTGCTTATGCTCTGGCAAGGAGTCAATAGAGAAAACATCCTCAAAGTCTTGCAGGTGATGAGGAACTACATCTTGGAACAACTTAAGAGCAGAGTTCACAGCAAATGCCTGAGCTAGCTGCTGGGAAGTACTTTGGCTAGCTCTAATCTCTGCTATGTTGGTGGAGGTTGTAACATAGTTGCATAATTCCTATCACCTGTCTTGATAGCCTCATTGGGAGACTCTGGGTCAGGAGCATATCCAAATTCACCCTCGCATCCATTTTCCATCTGGGCTTCACTCACTACATCTCAAACATCCTCATAGAGGGCCTCTCTATAAGGGAATGCCAAGGGGGGAGGATCCAGTAGGTCAAGGTCTGCAAAGAGGAGGTGTCCAACTCAGCAAGCCTGGATAGCAGCATACTCACAGACTAACTCTCTACACTCCTCTTTAACTTCCTTGGCACATGTGGAACACCATCAAGAGCAGCGGCTCATGCTCACCTTACCCTTGGCCAGATTGTGATTACACAGCCAGGAGAACCTGAGTATCATGTCCTGCTTTCCTAGGCCAGTGACTGCAAAGACAACATGCTCAGAATGAGTCTGATAACGAAGGACTAAATCCACCACTGAGCGGATGGATCTAACTTCATTGAGCATACCATCAATGTTATAGACCAGAATAGGGTGAGAGAGGGGTTGGGTAGTGAGCTGGTGTTGTTCCACATAATTAGTGTCCAGGAAGACTCCAGTAGTGCCACTGTCCAAGAGAGCTATGACGCTTCAAGTCTGCTGAGTGTCAGTTGTCTCAATCTCCACATTCAGATGCAGAGAGTTGGAAGAGGGAGTGGAGGCAACAACATAGTAATGAGAAAGGCGTTGTTCCCAAGCTAGGACACATAGTTGTCAGACAGGAGAAGGAGGAGAGGAGGTCTTAGCTGAGACTTGGACCAAGGGGGTATTCTGTACGCTGGAGGGAGTGCATACAGTTTCAATCAGAGAATCAGGAACAGGGAGCGATACATTAGAAGATTCTACTGATAGACATGTAAACTAATTAGCACCAGGCGGTGGAGGCATACAACTCATCCGTCACTCTATTGAAAATCCTCCCCTGCAGAACCAAAGGACCCATCCAATGGTTCTGCTACAGCTTCCACAGGACCCAAGGACTCATTCAAAGGTTCTGTTTCAGTCTGTACATCCTTGAATGTCTTGGGCAGCAAGGAGCTGGAGAAGGAGCTCTTTCTGTTCTAAAGCTGAGAGATAGCACACCTCCAACCCCTGGAGACAACATCGAGCAAAGTGACCAGGCTTTCCACAGCAACGGCAGAGGAGAGGAAGGGAGGAACATTAACAAGAAGCATCAACATCCATAGGGACTCTAAGAGGGAGGGGATGCACTGCAGGCACCTGAGCTGGGGGTGGAGCACAAAATGGAAGGGAGGGCTGGATGGGATGATGAGCAGAAAAAGATGCCTGTGAAGTGGAGCGAGGAGCAGTTCCATGGTGGACCTCATGTTGTAACTCTATAAGCTGCCACTGATCACGTGCTACCTGATACCAGGTCTCAATACTTGTGTCGTCAGGTTGTCTCTCAGCCATGCTGTCAATCTGGTCCATGAGAGAGGGAAGAAGGCCATCTCGGAAGGTGAGATAGAGCTGAAGACCATCTGGATAGGAGGCCTGTTCAGCAAGAGCTCTAAAGGAGTTGATATACTCATCTAGGGTCCACTTCCCCTTGCCATATCGATGAGGATCTCAGAGAGTGAGGGCTGCCACCTTAGCAGGGTCCAAAGGGAAGAACTCTGTCCAAAACTCCTTCTCAAACTGATCCCAACTTCCAAAACTCTCCACTCCTAAAGGGCATCAAAAGACTCATAGTGCATACATTGAAGCTCGCCCAGACTTCATGTAAGAAAGAACCCAAGCAATCTTGAGAGCATCAGAGGGGAAGGCCTCACCACTGAGCTGAATATAGGTGATGCAGGACTGCAGGAAATGCTTGCCTATTGCTCGGTCACCATTGAATGCATCTGAGAGTGCTGGGCAAGGAATATTGGCATGAACTGGGGGTGAAACCCCAAAGTGAGGGACTGGGGGTAGGTCAGCCCTAACTGGAGATGCCTGGAGAGGGGTAGGAGTGAGAGGGAGGCACTCTAAGAGGGCCTGAAGAGAATGGGAGATGGTGTCTATGGCCTGATTATAATCCAGCAAGTTTGGTGGTGTGGAGGGTGAGGGAAGCTTGAGTAGTCTGCACCTGAGTCTCCAGAGCAAGCAAGCGACTCCAGGCATCATCCTGAGGGGCAGAAGCATCCAAGGGAGTGTCTGAAGGGGCTGGTTGGGTCATAGATGCAACAGAGAGGCAGGGAGTAGACCAGTGGGGAAGAGACCTAAAGGGGCAAGAGAGGGCTCAAGCAGGCTGAAGGGGGCTTCCAGACCGAAATGTAGAGACTTGTTCTGCTGTAAGGGCAACCTCTAGAGGCTGTGGCTCAGTCGCACAGCTGGCAGAGGGAGATCCAAAGTGTATTAGAGTATGTACTGACAATATCATAATAACTACTCACCTGGCAGAGGGAGATTCAAAGAGAACAAGTCTAGGGATTCCCTATGCCACGTTGGACACTTCTGGGGCTTCTGAAGTGTGGAAAACAACTGTACAGTACAACAAAACTTTAAAAACTCGAAAATTGACTAACCAAACAACTGTGCAAACAAGGCAAGAAAACTCTGGACTTTAGAAGTCAAAAAGGCAAACTCTGGCTTATATAAGCAGTCTGGAAGTGGTGCTGAAGGGCCCATACTTGTCTGAATGGTAGCTAAAGAATCAGAGCATCTCAAGGGCTGAGAGTAGTACTAACAGATAGTGTTGAAAGAATAGAGACAGTAAAATGAAATAATGTCAGAAGAAATAAGAGAAAGAATGAAGGGAGAGTGAAGAGATAAGGAGTGAGAAAAGGAAGAAATGAGAAGTCTCCTGACAGTATAGGCAATTTTTGAGTTTTTAAGGTTTTATTGTACTGTACAGTTGTTTTCCATGCTTCAGAGGCCTCAGAAGTGTCCAACCTGGCATAGAGAATCCCTAGACTTGTTTTCTTTGGATCTCCCTCATCCAGGTGAGTAGTTATTATGATATTGTCGGTATATACTCTAATACACTTTGGATCTCCCTCTGCCAGCTGTGTGACTGAGCCATAGCCTCCAGAGGTCACCCTTACACTTTCATTCTAAATAGATGTTGATCTAGCTGGAGCCAACATCAGCACTGACTGCTGCTCTACTGTTCTTCTTTTTTGGGCTTGACTAACAAAGGTGGATTTTTGGTTGCAGCATAGGATCTATGACATCAGTTGCTCATTTGTTTTTGAAAGCAACCCAGAGTTCATTTTCCATCACTCATCCAGGTTCAAAGCTGAGGATGGAAAACAACTTGAGGAGGTTCAACCTCTTATCAAGGAGCACACAATGGCTACAAAACTAGACAATCAGCTTTATGCCATTTGGTGATTTTTCTCTTCACCTTGTAACTTGGTAATTAATTTGTTGCCTAGGTTCTGCTTTTTACTAGATATATCAAGGTTCCTTGATTTAGAAAAGCAATTCTTCAATAAAAATGAGTGGGCAATGATTAGTGGGTTTTTTAGTATCTGGGATTTCTCCAAACTTGTGTCAACTAAAACTCCTCCATAGTTCCAGTTATCATGATCTTTACAAAATTTGATGATCTCATATCTCAGGTATACAACTATAAATTGAGTAAAAATGACAATTGCAAGGTTGCAGAGCACAAATTGAACAGCCTTGCAGCTTTATTGTTTAATAATAATAACTTTCTACCTAAAGATAGCGTTTGTTTTGAAGGTATTCCTTGTTCTTTTTAGATGACTGTCACTTTGCTGATTTGCTGTATATATACCATTCACACAAGTCAATCTCTTATAGATTAGGATATGTCAGAGAACTCCTCATTTCTTTCACTCTTTATTCCTTCATTCTCTCTTTATTCATTTTCTTATTTCTTCTGTCATTTTTTTCCTTTACTGTTTCTATTCTTTCAATACTATCTATTAGTACTACTTTTAGTCTTTGAGGTGCTCTAGTTCTTTAGCTATCATTCAGACAAGTGTGGCCACTTCAATACCACATACAGGCTGCTTATATAAACTGGAGTTTGCCTTTTTGACTTCCAAAATCTGGAGTTTTTCCTGCTTTTTGTTTTCCAAGCTTTGGAGGCCCCAGAAGTGTCCAACCTGGCATAGGAAATCTCTAGACTTGTTCTTTTTAGATCTTCCTCTACCAGGTGAGTAGTTATTATGATATTGTTAGAATATATTCTAATATACTTTGGATCTTCCTCTGCTAGCTATGTAACTGAGCCATATCCTCCAACTAAATAATGTGGTCTGCAATGTTCCAGACATTATCAAAAGTTTGAGCCAATTTTTCCCTCTCCAAAATCACCAAACCTTGCCCAGAAAGATCCTGGAGTTTGTTGATGGCCATCAAAGTCTAATCAGAAATATGTATGGCTGTGATTGGTGGAACCACATTGGCCAAGAGGATGTTCATGTTCTAAGCAATAAAACACTGCAGCATTGCCTTTTTGTATATCAGCAAGGCTTCTACTCTATTGAAAGCTTCTTGGCATACAACTGTCAGGTTCTGCTGACGACGGGGGCCTCCGGGGGCAAGTGGGTCCTTACTAGGCGGACTCGAAGTCTACGGGGAGTCTCCGGGTAACGGAGAGTGAGCTCTGGAGTTTTGGGTGGGGTGCAGGGTGGCTACAGAGCGCCGGATTTTGTGAGAAGAGGTAGAGCAGGATCCCAGGCTAAGTCTGGAATACGGGGCAGGAGTGGGCGGAGCCTTGCTAGGGCAGAGGAGAGGAGGGGTGATCAGGAAAAGAGACTGAGACCAGGAGACTGAGATTGGAACTGGGAGACTGAGTTAGAATTAGAGTGAGACTTTTTAGAGGGCTGAGAGACTTGAGAGAATAAGACAGATAGATTGAGATAAGTACGAAATAGACAAGAGAGTATAGAGACGAGTTTATGGCAATATCAAGACTACCGTAATGTACTACGAGCTGCGGGTTAAGTACCAGGTGCCGGGTGAGTTCCGGGCCACCTGGGCAAGGTCCATACCCCCCCTCCATGTGGTGCGTCCCATGCAGTGTATTGTCCGGGTATCAGTCCTCTGTGGTCGTGTGGTCCCGGGGGGCGTAGATGGGTTGCGGTGTATTGCCTGGGTTCAGGAGTGGCGCCGGGAGGGCGGCGTCAAGTGGGGGCAGCCCCCGGCATGATTGATCAAGGTTTGGGACGGCGTCCGGGGCACGTGGCGCATTGGCGGGGCTTCGGGCCTTATCCGGGGGTTGAGCATCGGGTTGGGCCGGGTCGGTCTTGGTTGGGGTGGCATCGGATCTAGTCGGTCTTGTTCCGATGTGTTCCGGGGACGTGCTGGGGGGGGTTGGGTTCAAAGGAGGGATTCCAGGCAGGACTTACTGGGGGGTCGGGGTGGCGTAGGTGTGGCTCGTGACAACAACTATCAGCTGCCCATGACATTGCCATCAGCAGATGGAATGGTGTCTGTCCCATCACCAGACAATTTGCTCTGTGTGTTTGGAGGTAGCAGATCCACCATTAGCCACCAGCAGATGCTTCTAGCCCTAGACAAGTGGCAGTTACTGGATAGAATGGAACATGTCTCAACAGCCAATGATATGATCCACCTATTTGCTGGCAGCAAGTCTGTTGCTTCTTCCATTGTCAGTTTTGTTGCCAAGTCCATGGATCCTGCTTGGACAGGCCAATTGACAGGCATCGAGTCTCATATTAATAGTATTAATGGTGAGCAACCTAATCCTCAAGACTGCCTCTCCATGGCCCATCCTACCACTCTCTTCAATGTCAACTCTTTCCAATAGCCATCTTTGAGGAATATTGAATCCTTGAACTCACAACAGTCAGAGTCACTCTCACCATCTTCATTGTCATGCTTGATAGCAAATTATAAAGACATCACACTTATCAGACCTCAGGGGCCATATACACTGAACAACTTTGCATTTTTGATAGAAGACTACTTACTTGATGAGGATTCCTTCTATTCAGATGTACAAGCTATGATTCATGTCTTCAGCACAAATTTCATAGCTCATTAAGGACTTTGCCCTTAATCTCCCCAAACTAAGCCTCCACCCTAACCTCACTTTGTTCGGTTAGGGCTCCAAGTATGTATAAGTAACTTAGCCTCCACCTCAACCTCACTTCATTCAGTTAGGTCTCTAAGTATGTATATGAGTAACTCAGTCTCCACTTCAACCTCACTTCATTTGGTTAGAGGTTCCAAATATGTATATTAGTAACTCAGCTTTTATTATAACCTTACTTTCATTATGTCTTACTAATTCTGACATATTTTGTTAATAAATAGAGAGTTTTACATTTATCAAGAAATGATGCTACAATTCCAAGTTATATATATTCTATTAGTACAATATCAACAAATATCAAGTTAGATGCTAAAATATAAAAGTTAGTTAACTACTGGCTTTTAAAGAGTTGAGATATTCCACAGAATATAATGCAAGGCCATCAGGATTCCTGTTATCAGAGAGGACAGAATCTACACTCTGTAAGATCCTTTCTTCTTCTGGATATCTCTTTACAACTTCTGCATTGATCTCCTCTATATCAGAGTTCTTGCCAGAGAGAATAGTCCGGTCCAGGTAATACTGATTATTTTGAGAATGATCAATATTAGGATATGTGGTAGAAATCAATCCAGTGATAGAATTGTCATCACAAATCATCCTTTCAGGCAGTTTGACTGTTTCTTCAGGTCCTAGATTTTTCCCTGCACCAACATCCAACAACCAAGCTGCATGAGCAATATTTTCTGCAGTCTGATCCAATCTCATATTTTGAACCAAGTAATGGACTTGAATATGATCCCAAAGTTGGCCCCTTTTGAGTGAAGCACCAATCATCTGCTGCCTGAGTCCATGTAGAACCACTAAAAGAGTTTGTCTAAAGTCCCCTCCAAAAACCAAAGGAAATGTCATTATCAAAAATGTATCTGAAGCCATGATTCACAGAGTCAATGGCATTTTTGTATTGCATTGGAACTTCATCCCAAATGATATCTTTGGTGCTAAGTATGAGCTGTGATGATTGGGTTCCTCTCTTGATATTGGCAATGAATATATCAAGAGCAGAAATGGGAATTTTGAATCTTAAATGAGCTGTCCTACCCTCTTCCAACAATAAGGCAGCAATCCCAAATAATGCTATACATAATGCCACATCTCTATTGGAATGAACAGCAGCAGCCAGAGTATTGCAGACAAAGGTTTTGCTACATCCTCCAGCACTGTGAATGAATAATATCCTGCCCAAATTGTTGTTCACAGAGTCCATGACAGCATAAAAAGTCTCTAGTTGTTCCCCATTGAACTTAGCCTTGTTTTCCTCTACTATTTGCTTTAGTTTTTCAACATCATAATTGGTTTCATCTTCTAAAAGCTTATTGCCTAGAAGAATAGTTTGATCAATATTCTAGTCAATCTTTTATGCAAATGCCAATTACTTGGAACTATATTCCAATTTTGTTGAGCTTCTGGCATGTTGAGAAAGTTTTTCAAAGTTTTCCCAAAATTCATCAAGGTGTCATTCATAAGATAAAGGCCATAATCATAGACATCTTCATTTGTAAAGACTTGGGTCCTGTACTGCCTTGTATGTTCTAATCTGTGTCAAAGATCATCACTGATAGAATGCTTGAATTCATCCCATAGAGCTTCAGGAGTGGCAGGAGCACAGTAGAATAAAATAGTGCAAAACAGCTGTCTGAGAGCTGATTATAGTTGGATTGAAGCAGCTTCAGTGGGACACTGCCTCTACTCTGCATCATCCTCCAAAAGACCTAGAGCCTTGCATGCTTCTTGATAAGTGGGATAAATATGGCCATTGACTGTTTTGAGATCAGCCCATAAAAGTTGCATTGATTACAACAGTCAAGAGCATCCTGAGATAAAACCTTTCTCCTCCCAATTGCTGTACCTCTCTGCCTCTCCTTCCAACTCCATTTAGATGCCTCATAAACAAACTTGGTTGAAAAGTTCTGATAAGTGGTGTTTTTATTGGAAAACCTAGTATTGGCTTCAAATCAAGCTGTGAGTGCAGTCTTGTCTGCATTAGGTCTAGCAGCTACCACCTGTATTGGTTTATTATCTAGAAAATAGACTTCATGCTGGTTTTCTAAATGCACAGGCAATCTGTATACTGAAGGATATTCAGCATGCATATTGAATTCAAAGATGTGCCAGCAAGCTTCAGGAGCAGAAATGTATCTAGCATTCAAGTGTTCCTTGATTTTATTCATCCCTCTCATTCCTAGCAATCTCCAAAGTTGTCCTATCATGGCCCTTGTAGATGTACTTGTGAATATATTTGATTGTATCCACTGAAGCACAGACTTCTACATTGATATGACATTGGAATTTGGCTGAGAAATATGGATTGTATGGGACAACATTATGATTGTCATAACAATGACCATGCTTTTCAAAAAAGCAGCCATTGTTAGGTCTGGCATATTGAGGATAGCCATCATCACCATACTGTGTAGCCTCTTGAAATTCCTTGAGATATCTCTTGAAACATTTGCCATCTACCATGCATTTGGCATTGAGAGAATCTGCTCCACATGGACCATAGACCATATTAGTAGTAACAACCTAATAAAAAAGGTAAGTCACTGCATTGATAATTCAAGCAAAGCCAATACCTGATACAATTAAAGCTGAGTCACTGGATCAGGAATTTGAACAGAAACAATAGTATCCATATGGACTGCATCTTTGATCTTGTCATGATGATGGAAAAAGATCAAAATATGTATATGTAGCAGTCCCCTCTTTTGGAATTCAATGGTATGAACAGATGCCACACATTTTCCAAACAGAACATCTTTTATATTCTTCAAAAGAGCATTCTTCTTGAGTTCAAATACTCTGGCAACAATATCAGGACAATCAGAAGCTGTTTGCCTCTTTTCATTAACCATAGATTCTTTCAACAGAGCCTCTTTGATTTCAGACCACTTTGAATTGGCAGTCATAGTAATAAAGAGATCAGGTTTGTGGAAATGTCTGCAAATAGCCATAGAGTCCTGAAATAATTGCTGCATATGTCATTTATTTCCAATATGAGAAGAGGGAAGGACCACATGTTTGCTTTATCTCCACCAGCGGCATCAACCACTCCTTAATAAACTTCAGCTCTAATCTTCTTTTGATTTTGTCTAACCCAATTGAGCTTTGGTTGTTCTGTTGATGCCCATGCATCCACAACATATTGTTGAAACAGTCTGCCACTCTAAAGCAATGCAGCATTAGCTTCCAAAGCCCTCTGCTGCAGCCTATATGCATAATATGCAGTTTGGCTAACTTTTTTGATTCTCTGTTTATCTGCTAGTCCAAATTGAGATTGAATATTGGTGTGAAATTCACGTTCTCCAGTTGGAAATATAATAGTGTAATCCAGAGGAGTGTAATAAGGGTGCAGATGGCTGATTTGCTTCAATTGACCTCCATGCAGATGCCGGACTATGTCACAATGATTCCACCATTCTTCAGAGCCATTTCCTGATATAATTGCTGCAACTCCTTCCTGTTCATTAGGGTTGTTATAGTATCAATGATCTCCAAAGTCAGCCCTAAGTTGAACAGAAAGCCTTTGTGGTTGGCCTTCAGGAACTTCTGTCATAATCTGCTTTGCAAGCTTGTATAAGCCAATAAAGGGATTGACTCTATAAAGCATATCCTGCAAAGAGGCCATTATCTGTGAATCCAATCTAGGATTGCTTCCTTGATGAAAAGCCAATTGTTGATCATAATCATAGAAGTAGAGTTGTGCATACACAGGATGATTGCCTTCAGTTGAAAGCAAAGCACTTGTCAGATGATGGAGCTCTCCATTAATTCTAAAGCTGTATGGTTCAGGAGCATTGGTAATTGCCTAGTCAATTTTGACTCCCAAAGATGTAAATGCAAAAGCAGCATTGTATTGACAAATATATGCTTTGAAAGCATCAGAAAGAGCATGATGGCCTTGGAGTAAGCCAAGCAGTTCTGATGGAGCATCTGCAAGTCTAGGCAAATCAATTTGGCCTTGCAGACAGCACATGCCAAATTTTGTATGATATCTAGTAGAACTGGTGAGCTTTTCAGCATCCTAATGTAGAGCCTGACAGTGTAGACATATGACATTCATAAGACCAAGATAATGTGCTGAGGGTTCCTCTATATAAGGCTGTCTTCCTTTTGGAAGAGCATTTATGCCTTGAATATAATCAACCCTTTGTAGAATAGGAGGTGCTGGTAGAATTTGCATAGGTGGATCCACATATTCCAAGTCCTCCTCCATATCCTCAGCAGGATCATTTCTAGGATCTTCTGGTAGGACTCTTTGTTGCTTCTCTACTATTGCTTGTGCCAATTTCTGTTGCCTTTCTTGTTCTTGAACTAAGCCATATGTCTCAGCCTTTCCTGCTCTTGTAATTCTGCTAATGTGGCAGCTGGCAAAGATGGCATAGAATTCTGTACAGATATATTTCTAACACTTCTAAATGCCAGAGCAGGTAGAGGTGGCACCATAGGCATAGGATTTTGTAAAAGAGTATTCCATCCTTCAGGCAAAACAGTTTCAGGAATGTCTACAGGAAGTGGAGCAATAATAGGCTGGTTGTCAGGGGACTCCTCATTTCTTCCTTTTCTCACTCCTTATCTCTTCACTCTCCTTACATTCATTCTCTTATTTCTTCTGACATTATTTCATTTTACTGTTTCTATTCTTTCAACACTATCTGTTAGTACTATTCTCAGCCCTTGAGGTGCTCTGGTTCTTTAGTTACCATTCAGACAAGTGTGGGCCTCTCAGCACTGCTTCTAGACTGCTTATATAAGCCAGAGTCTGCTAGAGTTTGCCCCTTATTTGTGCAATTGTTTGTGTAGGCAATTTTTGAGTTTTTAAGGTTTTGTTGTACTGTACAGTTGTTTCCCATGCTTCAGAGGCCCCAGAAGCATCCAACCTGGCATAGGGAATCCCTAGACTTGTTCTCTTTGGATCTTTCTCTGCCAGGTGAGTAGTTATCATAATGTTGTCAGTATATATTCTAATACACTTTGGATCTCCCTCTGCCAGCTGTGTGACTGAGCCACAGCCTCTAGAGATTGCTCTTATACTTTCAAGCCATAAAAACTCTTTTGAAAGGTGTGCCACCTCCCTTCCACCTTTAATCATCTATGCAAAAATCTGCGAGATGTAGGAGGGCCACCATTCATTGTGTGATCCAACCTTCAATTCTATTTATTAGTAATGGACCTGTGGTGCAACAGTTAAATTGTCAGTGCATTCCATTGCTGGAGGCTTCCTCAAGATCAGGAGTTCAATTTCCCTTTACAGACATGAAGAACTAGATGTAGAGTTCCTTGCTTTTGGTCCAACCAGCCTCTGCAGGCCTGCATAGGCCTGTGCAGCTGTTCATTAATGCTCCATGCAGGCTAGCATGGGCCTGCATATATTTGAGTGTGTCAACATAGATCTGCGTGAATATCTACTGATGATATGTGTAGGCCTGCATAGGTCTGCAGAGCTCTTTTGTAGATGTACACTAGCATTGGAGGTGGGAAAAGGAAGGAAGGGAAGGTGGGCAGTCTTGAGTTGTTGTGGGAGGAAGAGAGAGGAAAGGGAAGTGGGAATCTCAAGGAGGGTTTACTCATGCCATGACATCTGCTAATAGAGGAGATTTTCACTCATAGGCTGATGCCTACTAGCAGCTGCTAATGCACTGATACAATGCTGTACCAGCAGTCAGGGACACACCATGCACCAGAAGTCAAAATAAACATTTAATTATGGGCTGAAAACTGTAGGCCTCCTGGTAGCAGTATCAATAAAAATATATCTCCAAAACATCCCAATAAATACACAGAAAAGTACAGAACAACAGGCAGGGACCAGCTCAAATCATTAGCTCAACAATAGTCCAACCACTGTAATGAAAAGGAGAAGCATAGGAGCTGACAGAAGTGACAAAATAGGATCAATTTGTGATAATCTAGATCAAGATCAAATTTGACAATACCTGATTTGATATGGCTGAAAGAGAAAAGAGAAAAGAAGCATAGAATTCAGAGAAGCGCTAGAAGAGGAAAGAAGGATCTATGAATGGGATCATGCTAAATAGAGCTGAAGCAAATGAAAAAGTGGCAATCAGAAACATTCAGAGGAATGGTGGAACTAGTGGCACTAACACAGGCCTTCCAAAGAGAGAATTGGACTATCAAATATGTTTTTGAGGCTAGGGAGTTTATAACAAAGAGTCATGTGTAAATAGTAGTTTGTGCACCAGGAAAACAGTATAAATAGTCCAAGTTTAGTAGAGAATAGACAGGCAATTGATGGGCAAAGGCTCAGTGATTCCCAGAGAGTGAATTGCTTAGACTGAAGTTTATTAAGAATCTTCTGCATTCTGGAAGATTAGGATTTGCAACTCAAAAGATGAATATCTCAAATTTGTCAACCAGTCAGTATAAATTGAAAGTCATATTCTACACTAGCAAGCCCCAGAACTATCAAGTACTATTTGCAACCAAGTACTATAGCACATTGACATTTCCTAGTGTCTGCTAGCATCCACCAGGCTTGCATGCACATATGTATGCCCACCTTTTAGGACTATGTCATACAGCACATTGTGACATATTTGCAGCTCTGTAACAGCACTGTGGAGACTGCTCTGCTACAGTATAGCAGCCTCTATTGGATATGTATTGTATGGCACAAAGCAAGCTCCTCTACAATGTATGACATGTACCATTGTGATGTCTCTATATGGCTGCCACACATCCAATTCTGGCTATAATGTCTTATTCTTTTTGAAAATATATAATAGTGGTGCAGCTTGCACTACTGGTCATGATTCCCACTACTTTGCATTTATATACCTGTCTGTTTTTTCAAAAAGCTGGTCTTGCAGTGCTTGTGGACAGCAAGGCAAATGATACTTGTATTGCTTATTCTCATCAATGAGATTAATCTCATGATTTACTTCCCTCCAAGAGAAAAGTTCCTCTTTTATTCTATCAACAATATCAGCAAACTTGTGTTGCCATTGCTAGTGCAATCAAGGAATATCTTCTTCTGTAAGGCTTATAGCCTTACTTTTTCTTTTTGACACATGTGGTATGTGCAGTTGAACTTTTGGTTTGAATTGCTACTGTAAGACATGTACATGCCCTTTTGTGACATCTCCAGAATTCAACATTATAACTGGTTGCATCCTTGCTGTTTTTGTTGTCTCTGATGACAATTGCACACTTTTTGCCTTCAGTGATATACCATCAAATGTAATATCTAAGAGTTTGGAAATCTCATCCTCCTGTGCATGATGATATATCTCTCTAATCTGGGTTAATTGCACCCTTCCTATTGTATATGTTACTATTGATGCTACCAGCTCATTCTACTTTTGTGGCATGCATGGGTTGTATGCCTATTGAACTTCTGATTATGGTATAGGTCGATCCCATAGTGATTGTGTGCTCCCCACAGTTCCCACTATATTATACACCACATCTTTAATAAGACCCTCTACCTTCATCCAAGAGCTAGTCAGCTGGCACTTCAGTCACTCTACCATGCATTTGTCACACATTTTTCTCCATTGAGTAGCCTGATCTGGCTTTTTAATATTGTCCATGGCCTTGTCTAGCTGCTTTTCCTTCTTCAGAGTTTCTTGAAACTCTTTCTCCAACATTAATATCACTAGCAAATTAGCTCACAGGCTATTCAATGGAGCTTTTTTGTCTTTCACTTCCTGCACTGTTGCTTTCTTGCAATTATTTAGTCAGTCACATTTGTTACAACATTTCTTTGTTGCACAATAGCATTGTAGATAGCTATCTGTGTTGTGCAACACTACTTTCTCTGCCTTTAAAGGTGCACCATTTACAACAACCATGTCATTCACAAAGTTCAGGAACATCCTGTTCTTATACATAAATGACATACAAATAATTATATTGTAGCAATCAAAATTTGCTATATCCATATACTCCTTTGTTGACATTCTTGACATCTTTACCTTTACTTTAGCGCCAAATTGTACCATGGCACAACTTCCTACAGTTCCCAACTAAAGCATCAATGGCTCCTCTAGCTCATGAACATGTATCATATTAATGTGAGCAAACTGGGGTGTTATGCTCATAATGATACTTTCTGAGTCCTACAATGTCTAGGCTGTATGTCCGTTGACATCTACATAGGTCATCAGACACTCCTTCTCTTCAAAAGTATATTTTGGCTGCTGCAACTTATTAGTTGTCTTCTGTAGGGTTATGTGTTTCATCTGAACACACTGATCTTCCTGACACTCTGTTAGTATAAACAAGTGTTCATTTTCATCATCACAAGTATAGTAATCACTGTTGTACATATCAACTGCAATATATTCATTGCCATCAATGTGGATGCTTTCAGCATCATTCATTTCCAAGCTGTCAGCCACTTCTTGCAGCTTCTCCTTAGCCTCCTCAATGACTTTCTCTTCTTTGTTGTTGCTGACAACATCACTCAGAGCTGCAGCCATATGGGGTGCACAAATGTGTGCCTCGAGAAAGCAGGACATTTTTTTGCAAAATGTCCAATCTTCTTATAGTTGTAGCACCTAGGAGAGTCTTCTATTGGCTTTTTCTGAGTTGCTTCTACAACTACATTGGATTTGTCTACTATACATGCACCAAACACTTGAATATCTCTAGCTGCTACCTAATTTTGATCTGAATAGGATCAACTATTTTTTGCTAGTAAATATCCAGCAGGTTTTGGTCTAGGCCATTGGCCTACAAGAATTGTCTTGCAAATAACAAATTGCAGATTGCAATTTTTCTTTATTTTTCACTTCTATCTTCACTGCCTAATAGTGAACCATTTTTCAGTGTAAACTATGCTGCTTATAATAATTTGCAGTTTGTGTCGACTACTCATATCTAATGGCATACACCAAAAGCTTGGTCACTGTATTGACCTCAGAAGACAAATTGTTGTCATGTATCAAGACTCTTCTTATATCTGCTAGTATTCTGTTTAGAAATGTCTCTTGATTTGTATACTCATCTGGATAGACAGCCATATTTTGTGCATGACCTACCAAGTCATTATAAAATATTTAGATGCCAGTCTTAATATTATATACTGCCTTTCTAAAGGCATCATAAGCTTTCTGTATTGTTGCAGCATTGACAAAATGATTATACAATCCTATCACAACTTCTTTAAATGTCCAAAGCAATTTATCATGATTGATGTAAAGAACATGGTATGGAACTAGTTTCAAGCCTCTTTTTTTATGAATTTGTGCAACACAAATATTTTTTTCTGGTTCATGTTATTGCCACCATAGCAGCATGCTGCCAAATGGTAGCAGACATTTATAGCCCAGTTCTCTAACTGGGAAAACCTATACCCTCCAGCATATACATATATGTGCCTGCCATTAGATTTGCAAGGAGTTACCTCTGCAGGAAATTTAAATCTGACTCCAAGAGAGTTATTCACCAGTCAAGTAAGACAGTCATGCATATGATCCATATAGATCCATACTGCCTCATTCATTTCAGGCATGCTTTTATGCAGATTATGAGAGGTGGGCATAGAAAATGTCTGTGGGCTGCAAAACAAATATTTATTGGCCAGTTTTTCTGGCTGCAGTGTAGGCTGTTGCCTTACTTCACAGCCCATTGATGTTATACTAGCTTGACAGCCACCACTACAATGATTACTACTATCTCAATCATTATTTCTCTGATCACAACCTCTACCATTGTTACTGCAATGATTCTGCTCTCTCCTATTGTAGTGATCACTACTACTGTCACTACTCTCTGGATTCCTGTCTGATTCAGCAGTTTGAGCAGCAAACTGTCACTGCATCTTATTAACAGGCATCACATCTTCTCATCCTTCAAACACTATCTCCTAATTATTAATTAATGACTTGCTATGATTATACAAATCCTAGTTGTGCATCCTCTGATAATTAACATGCTCATTCCAACTATTCACCAGATAGATGTATTGCTCTACATGCCATGGTCACATTTGGTCCTCAAGAATGTGGACCTCATCCACCTCTTTCTTGATGGTGACCTGCTTTCAAGATGTCTTAATCTTTTAAATGACAATTGATACTTCTGGTTCTGCTAGAATAGTTGCCACAGTCTTCACTTCAGATAATGCCTGTTGAGGCACTCTGCTCACATTTTGTTGATGATTTATAGCATTCTGATGCCTAATATAGTTTTGCTGTAATTTATTTGTCTGATGAAGTGCAGTTCAGATTTCAAATCCAGAACTTTCCTGAGGCCTTCATGCCTCACCTGTAGCTGTTTGCTGACCTCTCCATGCAACTTCTGGTCTTTAGGTGCTAAAGGCACCTTTCTCAGCTATATAATTTTGTCATCCTCAATACTGACTTTTATTGCTGGTCCTTGCTGCTACGCATATGTTGTCAACAACAACTGTCCTGGTTCAGCAGCAGTGTCCACCACAAATTTCAAGTGCTGCTCAGTTGGAGTAGTCCAAAACAAAGTGCTGTGCACAAAAGTGCTGCCTTGCACCAGCTTTAAATATTGAGTGAGGTCTGTTTGATCTTCAGACTGAGCTGATGAGCTCTTAGACAATACCAGATACATCAATGAAGGCATCTGGCTTGCTGGTAGTGATACTTTTGAGACTGCAAATTTCTCCCTTAGTTTACCATCAGGCCTTACTATAAACATTATCCATAAAACAGAGAATCCACCAGACATTCCAAAGCTTGCACTAGTATCATGAGGTAGCTTTTCATTCTGCTTTAGTGAAGGCTGATATGTAGACACAACTGGCATTTTCACAGCTTATGGGACAGATAGATCATCTGTATCTGGAAAAGGGGGCTCCAGATGAAAAGAGCCAGTTATGGAAGCACATTCTCAATGTGATGCCAACAGAAGTCAAGAGTTTTTTAATAAGTTGCCTAGTTAATACCAAGCCTAGAGTCTAAAGCCAATAGCAGAAGATTTAAAAAACTGTAACTGTTAGTTATAAGCTAGAATCATCTTATATAGATTATACAGTGCTAAATTAGACCATTTTATTAGATTTGACTAGTACTAGAGTAAATATAAGATGTTGTCTTTATATAATACTCTAATGTCTGATAATAGTGTTGTTGATACTTATAACTAGTGTGATGGTCCATTACAAAATCTTACTCCACTACTGTCTGTAAGACAAAGGCCACTCAGAACAAAGTGATGAATCTCATTCCAAAGACTACTATTTAATAGGTATGATGAGACAACTACAATCTATCTAAGAAAAACATGACAGGCCACAACAATTTAATAAAAATAGATGCTATAAGCTCAAGATGATGCCAATGCTGCAGAAAAGCATTAGAACTCCAGCAACCCATAGCCTTCACTATGCTAGGTAGAACACCTTTTAATAATAAAGCAACTGTTCTTCCAATACAAAAACTATAACTATTAATTTTTGACAAATTGTTCCACTCTAAGATGGGATTAATGACAAGAAGCAATTTATTTCTTTTGAAAATTGAAATAGCAACATAATGGTTCATTTCTCAATGTTGCATTAACATGGGCATGATTTGACAAGGCTGCAATAGGGTTGCAACTATCCTTCTGCCTCATGATCAAAACTGTTTCCCCTTTCTACTCTGCAGTTTTTGTCTAAGATAAAAATAGTGACTGAGTTCCTGTATCACTGGGATGTCCAAAATTTGACCAGGCAGGGATCAGTGAACCATTGAACTCTTATTCTCATAGAGGAAGGAACTCTTTAAGACAAATCTGTCCTCAAAGCAATGTTGTAGCTATTGCCCACACACAAGTGTCCAACAGATTGGCAAGATTAAAATTAGCCTTTATGATGCACAACAATTCTACTCAAACTGGAGGGCACTTTTCCTGAAATGAAGAATTAGGTTGAAGATTCTCAGCTCCTTTCACTTCATGCTTTAATCTAAGAGAGCCTGGCCATGACAAATTATGTTGGATATGCTATATATACAATTTTGAAATCTTGTTTGCAACATGTCTAACCTAGCAAATGAGAGAAACACATACAATTGTAAATATAGCAAGTCAAATAAGATGGGGCACAGGATGAGGAGAAGAACAAAAGCTGACAATAAGAGAAAACACCACAAAAAGGACTGTTGACTTTGTTTTCTTTGAATAGCATCCAGACTGTTGAGATTCAGATCAAATTAGTTTGGAAGATGTAGACAATGTGATGTAAAATAGCATTCTGTTGAGTGCTTTATAAGCAGCCTGCTGACAAGGCACCTACTATCTCAAAATTATTTGAATCCAAAATAATATGACAATTTCTGTAACCTGCTTTGACAAGAGCACAAATGGACAAGTCCACAGCCACCATCTTGGCCCAATTAATATTGTAGCTGTCAGACCTCTATCCCTCTCACAACTGCCACATCAATCAATTATTATCTACTATAAAACTGATGCCCCATGTTGTGGAGGCATTCATATATACATCTATTTTAAGTGAGTCCAAAGAACAAAGCATATACAAACCATATCATCTACATTGAAATTGAAAGTGCTACTAAAAAATGTCCTCCATGACTGTGGCTCCTGATTGATGAGTCGCAAATGCATTGCAATAAACAGAAAAACTTGCATACAAAGCAAATAGAGACAGCAAATAAGAACAACCAACTGGCAAAATAAGATAGACCTGGTTAAGTATACAAATGAGAGATTCTGTTATTTTCAAAGTTACTTTCTTTTTTGCTGACTATTCATCCAGCTTAGCAATATATTTGATGTGTTTAGACTTGGATAATTCAAACAGTCTTTGCATCCAAAGACCATGCAAAACCAATATACATGGAAACAGAAGTGAAAAGGAAATGTTTATCTTGAGACCAAGGCCATCCTATATTATTGGCAATTGAGTGCACTAGCAATTCATCATAAGCATAGATAAACAGTTCAAGCTGTGAATGAGGATATCTAAAGAAAACAAAATCATCTGCCCATTTTAAAATGTTGTCTATCCCTCAATGAAGGAGAATTCTGACAATTACATTAGCAACATGACCAAATACTCCAGGCACAGAAGAAGCTCCAAAATTTAATCTAAAATCATAATAAACATTGTCATTGATTGAGATAGCAAGTTTAGGCCAGTTCCAGAATCTACATCAAATACAGCAACTTGCATATTGTGTGGTGCATCTGCAACAAGCCAACAGGCCAAGAAGATGCCCCAGTCACAGAAAAAATTGTCTAAATCAATGAAAGAATTTACAGAAGAGACCAAGTCATTATTACAGAGAAATTACAAGTTGAGAATCATCCTCTGTTTACTCATAGTGCTAATTACAACATTGAGAGGGGCCATCTGGAATGGCTCAAAGAGATGCTCTGCAAGAAAAGAAGAAAATACTGGGAAAACTCTTTCCAGTGCAATTTTTGAGATGTATTTAGAAAAAATAAAATTATAAGCTTCAGAAGTCCAAAAATAATTATGAGGACAGAAAGATTCAGACAAAGACAGTGTAGTTATTGATGCAAGATGAAAGTTTTAATTTATTTTTAAGTTTTCCAAATAGAATTGAGCAAGACTTAGATTAAAATATAAAATTTTTATTCATAAAGTTCTGGGAATCTTAGTTATACACATACACATTGTAATACAGTGTTATAAGTTTTAATTGATTTATTTGAATGCAAACTAAAGTTCATACTCAAAAATGGGTCAACAAAGTATTATTACTAAGCCCAAAGCTACTGTACTGCTTATAGACTTAAAAGATCTGCTCTCTGAAGATTTTAAGCTGTAGCAATGTAATTGCTTGTCTGACTCCCCCTATTATTCTACTACTTTTATGTTTTCTCTTCCTATGCATGGACCACTGCATACTTTGTGTGTTTTGATGTCAGCTTATTATGTTGCCATGCCCAGGCTCTCAGTTACTGGATTACTGGATCTAGACACTCAGTTTCTGTCTCTGCCGGTATGTAGTATATGTGGTTACTCAATTTTTCAAGTAATGTTTCTTCTGTTGCCTAGCCACCTTTTTTCCCCTCTTCTCTTCTTTTTTCCTTTTTTTTAAGCTGTTGTTCTTATTGTTTTGTAACTGCAATAGGTGGTCTTTGTAGCATTGGGCTGCTGGTGCAGAGATGCAGTATGTTTTAGAGATAATATAATAGTTTGATAGGCATGCTAATAAATGATGTCAGTTGTGATGGAGAGTTGATTCCAGAAATTATACCAAGATCTCCTCTCTGCCAAACACTGCCACCTATCAGCTATTGCTGCTCATCAACCTGATTGCAGCTTGCCTCAACTCACATTTACTTCTTATTGGCTGGGACTTTGTCTATTGCACTGATTGGTTTCTTTGTGGTGCATCATCCTGAATCTACAGTTTTCAACTCACACTTACAGTTTTCAGAATTTTTATAGGGTATATTGAGATTATTCAACTTTGTTTGTCTGCATCAAATAAGGTAAAATGAGGCAGATATATCATTATACTGATATCAAATCCTAAATGGAGGCCTTTTGGCACTTCTGCAAACAGATCCAATACTCCAGCCTTTTGTAAGGCAAGCTTCTAGTTAGCTTTCAACAGAAAAAAACACAGAAAAGAGCAAATCAAGCCAAACAGGCTTGCACCTTATGAGCAGCAGCTCTACACAGAGAACAAATATGAAAATAGACACATTTGCCACCTTTGTCATAGCCTGAGAAACCATTGATGAGCTCCCATTATAGATGTCCACAGATAGCACCAACACAATCACCTCACATTGATACATTAGTACTACCAGGAGCAGCACGCCTTAGTGCTTCAGGGGCTAATTTTTGCATATTTTTATGTTAATAATTTGCAACTAGAGCCTCTAATTACTCCAGAACCACCTTCATAGCAATATTCATTCTTAGCACTACTCTTGACACCTTGCTGCACCTTGCCACTCACACTCCAGGGCTATACATGGACATGGACACTTGGCACCAGTCAATCTGGAATGATGCTCTTAGCTGGTAGCAGTGCTTACAAAATGAATGATGAAGTATTTTTATGATAGACAGCTTGGAGTTTTATCTTAGCACCTGATGTTACTTAGCATCTTGCCAACTCAGACTGATAGCATAATTGTGGACCTTTTACCATATAGTTTAATTTATGGCATTCACTTATATACAAATACTTACTCTTGTTAGTAGTATAGCATCAATTTGGCAGTAGTGATTGTATCCCAACATTTTGGTCACTCTACGCAACAGACTACTTTTTGTTGACCATGTCAGCAAAAGAATTCTGTTTTAGTTCTCTCTTTGTCTTCCTCTCTCTACAGTCTCTTAGCACTTTGCAACTACAGCAAGGCATTTGTGCTTAGATCTGCTAAGCAATCTTGTTATTTTATCATCTCTTTTAGGTGCTAACACTTAGTGCCTCTTAGTGCCTTTTCTTAGCAACTCTCTCCCATGCCTTTTAGCACCTTTTTTTGACAACTTTTAGCACACTTGTGCCACATTTTGGGCCTTATATAAGTGCTAACCATCCTCTTTCCTTGCCACCAATTTCTTGCCCACTATGCATTCTCTGAGATCTGTCTGGGACTCTCTCTCACATTTAGCATGTCCAAAGCTATATTGACCAAGTAGCTGTACTAATAATAGTACACCTTAGCTCAATTTGAGTGTCATCACCATTGAAGGCAAAACAAATGGAGGCACCATTGGGAGTGTGCCAGGATTGACCTTCTTTTTAGAAAAATTGAGGCATGATTTGGCAAAAAAGCAACTTGTGTTTGAGGAATCTGCAAGACAAATATTTAGATCAGGCAGTTAGAGTCACAGATGTGCCCTAAAACTGAGAAATAGAAGTTTTGGAGTGTGCAAGAAACATCTTCATCTCAATCAAGCAGTTGTCCAGAATCTTCATGCAGCTCACATGGTGAGACACTACATATTCTTCCTAAATATCTAACAAAAAAGTGCCCATACAAAACATGTGTGATTTCCATAAAAGCTCCACCTATGCATTAGAGTGGGCCTTCAGCCATTTAAATATAAGACAAAACAGTCTGCAATTACATTAGCCACTGGTCTTCCAGAACCTTTATCAGACTCTGCCTTCAAATGCAATCTCATGGCCCCAACCAGATTGTCAGAAGTGGCACACCAATCATTGAAAGACAATTTAAATTTCTTGAAAGTGTCAAAAGAGGTGTTAGGCAGCCTCAGTTTGCCATTTGAAATTACAAATAAGGACTCCAGTGAAGGGGGCTCCCTTATAGCCTGCCAGCAAGCCTTATCCATCACCAAATCTAATGGAATATATTCAAACATGCTCTGTTCTAGAGCTCAGACTACCTTGTGCAGATACACTTTGTGTGAAGTTAAAAGTAAGTGGCCAACCTCAGGAGGCATGCTGTGCAGAGAGCACAAAGAACTTGAATCACATGGCAGCCCCCTGGAAGTTGGAGAAGTGACTCACTTTATTAAAATCACAGAAGAGTGAAGCTCTCTTTCAGCTGGAATTACATCAACATGAGAGGAGGACAGGGTATTTGCAACAGAATGAGCAGCAACCTAAGGCCTGGTATCTGCTCTGCCAGGAGGTACATGTGGGACACTACACTGAATGCCATCAACCAGGATAGAAGCTTTGTTGCAGCATAATGCAGAATATAATATATTCACGTATATAATACATTGAAATTTGAAGTTAGAGACAATTCAGTACAAGTAAATATGTATTTTGAGTAACTCACTTAAAGTTTAAAGTCAGAGACAATTTGAACTTCAGGTATCTGTATGTATTTTTTACTTAGAAGTGAAACATTTTGAATTTTATGAAAGTTTTCATGATGTAACAAAAAGAATAGAAATGTATAGTAAATTGAAACATACATCATAAATAAATCATATATGATATGATCATAAATTGAGGTAGATCTCCATAGTTAGACATTATTTTCCTCAACACTCCTACTAGACAATGATGGAGGAGGCAAAACTCAAAGCTTGTTTTGATACTTGATGAAAGTTTTATGAGACAAGGCTTTAGTTAATGTGTTGGCTATCACATCGTGTATTAAGATGTATTGTAACTTTATATTGCCCCTTTTGATTTAATCACATATGAAACAGTAATGTATATTGATGTGTTTTGCATGAGATTGTTGGAAAGAGCAATGCTTCCAGCACTATCAGTATATATAGTAGTTGTGCCAATTTGTCCAAAATTGAAATCATTCAGCAGGTTTTGTAACCAAATCACCTCTCTTATAACATTAGCTGAGGCTATATATTTGGCTTTGATAGTTGAAGTGGCAACTCCAAGTTGCTTTTTAGAAGATCAACCATCTACTAATGGATTTTTGATTGAAATGGTCCTGCATCCAATTGGTGTTGCTCTATCTTACCAGGTTTATCCTGTCATTGGAAAACCCCCTTAGGACTAAGCCATAATCTTTGATGCCCTTCAGATATTGCAAAATTTGCTTGCAGGCATTTAAGTGCAATATTCTGGAATTATTAACAAATTGGACTACTAAGCTGACAGCAAATTAGATATCCAGGCAAGTTTGAGTTGTGTATAAAAGTGAACCAACTATTGACAAGTAATTTATACTGTTAGCATATTTAACATATAAGTCACCTTCTTCAGCAGTCTTAGATGATTGCAGCAAAGACAAATTATGATTTGTGATGAATGGTGTTGCCATCCTGTAACAAGTGGTCATGTCAAAGCAGTTTAAGACAGAATGAATATAGGCTGATTGATCTCGTTGAATAATGTGGTTGCTTCTGTCATGGCTGATTTGGAGTCTGAGCATATATTGCCTCTTGCCAAGGTTGGTTATCTCAAATTGATTGCTCATGTCTGTCTTGAATGTGATAATATGGTTGAGATCTTTTCCTGTGACTGCCATATCATCTACATATATCAGGACAATTAGTATTATTTTGCCTTGTGATCTGAGAATGTAAAGGCAGTCATTGGCTTGTGACTGCTTAAAGCCCAGGCACATGAGCACATCATAGAGTTGTTTTTTCTATTTTTGACTAGCTTGTTTAAGGCTGTATATAGCCTTGCACAACTTCCAATACTTTGCTCTTCCAAGGTACTTGAATGCTTTCATGTAGATTTGTTCATTTAAGTCAGCCCAAGATATGCTCCAACAACATTGATTTGATGTATTTCAAGATTGAGCATGGCTTCTGTAGTCAGAAAAACTTGTAGCATAGTAAATTTTGCAACAAATGAAAACATATTGTGATAGTCTATTTCTGGGACTTGCAAGAAGCCTCGAGCCATAATTTGGGCCTTAAACTTGATACAATTGCCTTGTCTATTGAGTTTTTTCTTGAGCACAAATTTACTTTCCATGGCCCTTTTATTTGGAGATAAGTGATTTGTTTCCATGAAGACACCCTTTTTAACCAATTGGTTATATCATCTTGTATAGCCTGCCTCCATTTGTCTGCCTCCAATGTGGACATAGCCTTATATACAGATAGTCCTAATATGGCCATATAAGCAATGTGAGCACCAGCTTCCTCACTATTATCATGTTAATATCTGATGGGAATGTGCCAAGATTGAGTAGAGAGCTGTTGTCTGGGCAAGCTTTCCTATCTTGCCCTCTTTCTTGGTGCTCCAGGAGCTTTGGTGTCAGAGAAAATCTGTTCTGGAGTAACAGGCCTAGTGTCCATCCTATATTGGGGTTCATCATTACTGACATTTCCCTCAGATGTGCTCATGTATGTATCATCACCTTTGATTAACTGACTAAGATCAGAGAGGTGTGCAGGTACATGTACTTGTCAAGGCATATCATTCTCAGGGTACTTTGCAGTTTTGATGAAATCCAGTGTAACTTCTGACTCAGTTTTGATTGAATTGTGCTTGACTTGTGCAAGCTTGCTTAGAACATCATCTTCATAAAATTGGATGTCACAAGAAGTGATCAATTTGCCATTCTCAAGATCTTCTAATCTGTAACCTTTAATTTTGCTGGCCCACCACCCCAACATGCAGACTCTCACAGCACAGGACTTGAGTTTTCTGTGCCTTACCTTTTTGGAAATGTGCACCCATCTGAACAATCCAAAGACATGTAAATGGGATACATCAGGCTTCTCATGGGAGTTGCTCCATTCAATGAAGGTATCCTCCAATTTATAGCTGAGCTTGGCATAATTGAGCAAATATATGTGGCATATATAAACACCTTGCTCCAATATTGTAAATCCATATTTGCCATATGCAGCATGCTTCATGTTATTTTTATATGGATGGCAATCATCCATTCAGCCATACCATTTTGTTCTGGCCTGTAGAGATTTGTGGTTTTGTATACAATGCTATTTGTTTTGCAGAATTTCTTGATGGTGAGATTCAGAAATTCTGTACCATTGCCTGTTCAAATTATTTTGACAAGCTATTCAGATTGTTGCTCAGGTTGAGCAATGATGCCTTGCATTTTGTCATGGTTTTTTCTTTTCTTTCCAAGAGGGAACTGTTGGGCAAACATTGACTTACTTTGACAATTACAAGAGCATATCTCTTGCCATCCCAAGTAAGCACATTCATGGGTCTGACAAGGTCCATGACTAATAATTTGCTCTTGTCATAAGTTTTAGTACTTGCTTTGGGCAAGGGAGATTGAGTTAATTTCTCTTGAATACAACCACTGCATAGAAGGTCAAACTTGTAAGGTAATTCAATCTTCAGGCCAGTTACGAGATTTTGACTGACCATATTATTAATGGTCCTGAGACTAAGATGCCCTAGATGATGGTGCCATAAATGCATCATGTGTTCACTTGCAATATAGGTGACTTGATTGTTGTCAATGCCCACATTCATGCATTTGATCTGATATAGGGTACCATGATCACCCATGAGTCTGGCACACATAAATTCCTTATTACTCCAGGCCAGGCTTATACCATAAGGAAATCTGCTAAGTATAGCACCAGCTTGTTGCAGTAATCCGAGGCTGATTAAATTTGCACCAAGGCCTGGCACATACAATATGTCATCAAATGGGACATCATTTGTACCATTGACAACATAGGTTTGGAAGATAATAAATCCTATACTGGTGACAGTAAGGCAATTATGTCCTCTGACAAAGATGCATTGATTCTCAATGTCTTGAATTTTGTAGAACTAGCCCTTGTCTGCAATCATGTGGCAAGATGCAGTGCTGTCGAGAAGTAGTCTTGAAGGCATACCATTGGTTGTAGCCATAAGAACTTTTCCCACTTTCCTGCTCAGTGATGCAGAACTGTTGATAGACATGTTTGCATTTCCCACCTGCCTTGGTTTCTTGGATTCAGGGCATTTGAGGCTCCAGTGACCTTTCTCACCACAATTGTGGCATGTGTCCTCAGTCCTTGGCTCATGCTTGGGCTTGAACTTCTTTTTTGAACTTTTTGCATCCACTTTACTCCCACTTGATGTATTATCAGGCTTGGATATAAACGCAAGTTATCTATTTGAAGTGTTATCTTCTTGTGATACATGATTGTAAACAGACACAAGCTCTGCAGATACGTTTTCAATAGTAAGGATGTTTCCTTTGTGTAACAAGTTCTGCTTCATGACTTCCCAGGCCATAGTATTGGGCAACAAGAGTAGTATTGTGTTGATGACAGTGTTATTGTTGACTTTATAACCAGCATCTGTGATGCGGTGTCAAATGTCAAGATAGAAGCCAATATGATTTGTTATAGAGGAGTGACCATCCTATTTCTTTGTGTATAGTTGCTAGTAATAGTAGTGCACATTCACACCACTTTGTTGGTCAACATAACTCTTGTAGAGGTGATTCCAGATATCTTTCACACTCTGAAGGTTGATGATAGAATCCTGCTGCATATATTCAATGGCACTATGAATTAAACTGATATCCACATCATTTTTGCTTAACCATTGCTCATATTTTTCATGAGCTTGCTCTCATACAAGGTTGAGTTTGGATAAGATCATGTCCCCAGGCTCTTGGTCCTCCTCCTTGATGGTTGGTGCTAAACCATCATTGTTGGGATGAGAGGTGGTTGCTGTACCCAGGAACTGGTCCACTTTGTCTCAACATCCACTAGTAATACCCCAAAGTGACTTTGATTGTAATGCAGCCTTCATATTATCAGACCATACATGATAATTATTTCTGTTGAACTTCACAAACTGTAGAGTATCAGAAGTTGATTTGCTGACGTCAGGGCCCATAATCTGTCACAGCATAATGCAGAATAAAATATATTCACGTATATAATACACTGAAGTTTGAAGTCAGAGACAATTCAGTACAAGTAAATAAGTATTTTGAGTAACTCACCTGAAGTTCAAAGTCGGAGACGATTCGAACTTCAGGTATCTGTATGTATTTTATACTTGAGAGTGAAACATTTCGAATTTCATGGAAGTTTTCATGATGTAACAAAAAGAAAAGAAATGTATAGTAAATTGGAACGTACATCATAAACGAAATCATATATGATCATAAATTGAGGTAGATCTCCATAGTCAGACGTCATTTTCCTCGACAAGCTTCTCCAACCTCATTCCCAGTGTGATCGTGTACCACATGGATATGTGAGAGCAAAGCTAAGAACACAATCAGCAACCGCTCACCGACATTCATAAAATTTGTGTAGAACCAATTTAAACAAAGCAGCATTTGAGATACCACAATTGAATGAATAACAACATTGAAGATGTGCATCGCGCCGATGAAAATTATACAATGAATGAATAACAACACTCAAGATGCGCAATGTGCCGATGAGGATAAAACAATGTGACACAACCAATGACACGACGCTCACTGGCCACACTTAAAAACCGCACAAATTCATGGGCGCCAGAAGTAAGCACCCTAAATAACTACGAGGGCAGGCTCCAAGACCCAGAATGAAAATGTGCATGGCACCACCAAACCAGCGCCCTGAGCCTGCAAACCGATGCACAGAGCGCCCATGCCAAACCAATCGAGAAAAGGCGCTAAACACCAAACGCGCAAAGCGCCAATCAGAGGTACACAACCCCCTAACCCCTATGTGCGCATAGCGCCAACAAAAGTACAATATAGGCAACTCAGACTTGCGCATAGCGCCCAGCCCCCAAAAACACACAGAATATCGTGACAGTATCAACTCACTTCGGAGGTCAAGGTCCAGACCATGAGCTCGGAACAGTTGCAATAAAATAGAGTCCGTCAACGTAACACACGAGGCTCGGTCGCATTATTACATAAGCAAAGTGCCATCGAAACTGGGGGACTCCCGTCTGTAAATGTCTTGAGATGGACATTCCTGATCCAGTTTAGGCTCGATCGAAGACCGGACAATAGGCGCAGAAGGCTATTCCCAGCAAAAATCGGCATCGCAGTCTGCATATATGCGTCCGCTGTCACCGGCGAAAGTCTCATTTTCGTCTCAACATCATCCTCCACAGAAGCCTTCTTGGTCCTCGCTCGTTAAAGGAGGAGCCGGCGCTGGCGGCATATGATGTATTGCCGGGATAGCACACGGGGTGGGAGAACCCGTCGGTATGCATACGGCTTGGACGGGGACAGGATCGATTTCCTGCCCGATGCCCTCCTCAACCTCCTTTTGGGGCGCCGCGTCAATAGAGGATCATCAAGCCCCTCGGACTCTCTCACAGATGTAGACATGGTCGAAGTGGGCACAAGAGTGCGTGGGCCGATAGATGCACCAGAACGAGTCTTCCTGGATTTGGAACCCTCAACATTCGCCATAGAATTGAGGAAGAAGGAATTGAGACAAGAAGAAAAGAGATGCTTTGAATCGAGAAAATATGCTACGGTAAACACTGAGGCCTGAGGTATCGTAGACTAGTTGATGGTCTCGATTCAAAGCATATCGTCACACGGGTTGTCACGTCCCAAAATACATCCCTCCTGCACCGCGTACCTTCGTTTGAAAGGTCGCTATATCAACCATGTCAACAGATCTTAGACTGCGTGGCGCGCCCAGCTGTGAATCTGCCTAATTATGGTCCGAGCCAATCGTGGGAAATTTGACGCAAAAGCTGGGTCTGAAGTGGCTGATGTTTCGACTGACCAAGGTTCTCCATCCTCATACTGCATTATTTACAGTATATAGAATGAGCCATCGGCCATGCGAACACGCACAGCGAAAGCCGCGGATTTAGCGCGGGCGGAACCATGAAACTGTTGTTGGTTGAGTCAAGGTTCTATTTCTGCCCTAACTTGTCAATGGGCGTTAGCAGACAAAAAGAGCTGAAGCTTTTGCAGAATATAGAGGTTCTCAAAGGTTGAGGATTATGTTAGCAGGTGGGTGGTGCAACTTCTTATGCAGGTCATGACGAAAAGCACAAGCGAGATTGTAGCGAGTTGTACCCAAAGAGAAGTCGGAACAAGTTGATAATCATAAGATGTCAGGAGTATCAATCTCCTGAAGTGTGATCACTGATATTCACAACAAAATCACAGCATGGGGTCATATTTAATCAGATTCTGCACTCTTGCTGGGTATTTCTTCTTTTACCATCTTTCTGCAAAGCGTTGTGCCGTACAATGGATAAATTCCTCGAACACGAGACTATAGATGTCTCCTCGACACTTGGTGTCCTCGAGGTCGGAGTCACGGTCTCCATTTTCCTTTTTGGAGTTGTGACTGTCCAGACCTTCATATACTATAGGTGAGCCTTCGACCGTTCTTGGTAAACATCATCAATGGTTCAGCCATACCACAGAAAGTTTCCCAACGACCGATCATTACTGAAAGCCTTTGTATGTTTTTCCCCGCGTCTCCCCATAGGATTGAAATCTGAGGGACTCAATTGACAGGTTGGCGCAATATGGTCAGCAGAATGGTCTATTTCAAGCTTTGACACTTAAGTTTCCTTGGACAGGATCACAGAACTGGTTCATGCTATCGTGATTACCCATCTGATTTACAACGTAAGTTGAAGCACTGATAAGCATTTTCTTTCTGACTTTGGTACAACAGGACTCAGTCATAAAATACGGAGATCCAACTATACTGATTGCCCTTCCAACGTCAGGGGACATATCCGTCTTCCTGACTGGGTTTATTTGTCCCGCGGTCCAAGTGACCAATTGCCCACAATTCAAAACCTCAGGCACTTACTTCTATTCCCACAGGCATTTTTTGTTCATCGCATCCGCGTATTATCTTCCAAGTGGTTGTTCCCATGTGTCTTGTGGTTTTTCTGCCTACTGCGCTCCATTGGTAACATAGCTCTTGGAGCTGTTTCCCATGATGCATTGAATCTTCTTGCTATTAAGGACAAATGGCAGTGGATGTTCGTCACAACACTCGCAATCTCTGAAGCCACCGACGTGCTGATCGCGGTATCGTTGTGTTACTACTTGTGGCCTCACCGTGACATAAGCAAAAGGTGCGTGTATAACCTTGTGTTGGCGTTCTTGCAGCACTGAGATAACATATCCAGGACGAGAGTAATGGTCGATAAACTCATTGCATGGACCATTCGTAAGTGAAGAACGGTGTGAAGATAGATATAAGAGGACCTGACTTGTCATTTAATCGTCTTGAAGAAACAGGATTGATAACAAGGTGGGTAAGAGGGCATTATTACGTCCTGTACAACATCTTTATTGATGGTCAATGTAATTCATCAGCGTTGCGACAACGATTCAGCTGATCTTGGTGAGGAATCGTATCATGAGCTTCCACTTCTACTGGTAATCATTACTCTTCTTCAGGCTATTGTGGAAGAAAATCTTGCTTGGGCAGCAATCTCCTTAGTGCTTCCTCGACGTAGGTTGTCTCTAATTCAATGACCTACTTCAGAGACCTGACTAACTGAGAAGTATCTTCCAACTCTCTCATGGCATCGTATGTACTTTCCGTGCACAATCGGTTATCATCAATCTTATCGCTGCAATATTAGACTCAACGCTCGAGCAAATCTGCGCAGTACGAACGAGACAAATGAACTGAAGTTCGGTTCGAACCTGAACGTGGGCTTACAGTCAACGGTGCGTGGAGTAGATTTGTACGGAGGCATTGTCTTATCTTTCCTCTGCCATAGCGCCCAACTGAGCTAACAGAGCAGCACAACACCGATATAGAAGTAGGCAAGCGTCATGGGGCGAATATTGTGTGAAAATAGTTCAACCCTCACTCAACCAAATGAAACTCGAAATGTAGACCTTGTACCAGGACATCTTCTCCAATTGACAGCAGTAACTTGTCAATATAAGGCTGTAAATGATACAGCACAAAACATTGAAAATACGAACCAAGAGAGGAAGGTGGGGCTTGTAAGCTGCCACGGTGCATCTCGAGATCAAGACATGATTGGGAATGAAGTCTGTAATGTAAACATTGTACAAGGACCTCCGAGGGAGGGGCTTGTCGAAGATATCGCTGACTAGCTACGGGTGTCATGAATTCGTCATTGAGTACGTATTTCATTTGTAATTCTTACCGTATGATTTAACTATGATATAATTATGATACATGATTAAAGTATGATACAATTATGATTAAGTAGTATGTCATCACCTTATTTTAAATCATAGACTTATTTACTTATTTAAACCTCCTATTTCCTGAGGTTCAGACATCCTTACTTCGTCTGAACTCAGGTATGCTTATTGACCATATTATATTTAATATAATATCCTTACTTCGTCTGAACTCAGTGATAATTGTACTACAAATCTACTGCGCAAATATATAACATGCTTTGTCAGGGCTGCATAAACCCAAACGAATGCGGCGAAATATCCCGAAAACACGTAAACAGACTGGATAAGAAATGGAATCCACACGCACCAAGCGAAGCCAGAACCACAAGCGAAGAAGAAAACGCTTGGTTATTAGACGGAGACAAAACCCTATTTAAGCTGGAGATCCCCACCAGAGGACCCCTGAGAGATGGGTTCAGAGTCTTCGCAGAAGAAACAGGAGACGACACCACCAACGTCGACTACAGCAGGAAACCCTGTGAAAACCCTACACTAGTAACCATCTATACCGATGGATCCTGCATAAGAGATAGCGAAGGTAACGCTGCAGCTGGTGCAGGAATCTGGTTTGGGAAGGAAGATCAGAGATAAAGCTATAAGAATCCCTCCAGAAATTGCACAGACCAACAATACAGGAGAGACGATTGCCATCCTGGAAGCAGCCAGATGAGTGCCCAAAGACCAGTAAAGAGCGACTCACTAACGAAACGGGAAGATGAAGGGTGGATAGGATCCGTGAACAAGAATATACTAATCCCGCTCGTGGCCGTCCTACGTGAAAGGAAAGGCCTCACACTCCTAGAAAAAGTAAAGGGTCATGCGGGGATAGAAGGTAATGAAGAGGCGGACCTTCTGGCAAACCAAGGCGCACGAAAACCTACATCAGACAGAATAGATCTACCAATACCTGCCGGATACCAACTATCAGGGGCAAAACTTGCAACCCTAACACAGGCCCTGGCGTACAAAGGAATATTAGAATCGACACCGCAGCCAGTAAGGAGGAGCACCGAGATACACCTCGACATGACGAGGTGGGCAGTAAAAGACAGATCCGGGGTGATGCCACCGGACAAAGTCATATGGAAATCACTAAAAAATAAGTCCCTAGCCAAGGATGTAAGAAATTTCCTGTGGAAAAGTATGCACAATGCATATAAACTTGGTAAATACTAGTCCAACTGTAGACATAGACAGTTATTTAGTCCTCAGTCACTCCGGTATGTGGTAGTACGACTGAGTATATTACCTGTAGACGTAGACAGTTATTTAGTCTACAGGGCGTACGTAAGTATTGTGGTAATAAGTAAAGTAAGTAGAGGAAGCTTACCCTCAGTCACTCCGGTATGTGGTAGTACGACTGAGGGCAGAGCTTCATGTATCTAATTTAGAAAAACAAGAAAATAAGGTTTGAAGGCAAAGCCTAGCAAATACCGATCGAGAGTGAGCCACCAGGGCACCACATAAAATAAGTATAAAATAAATTATGAGAGAAGTAACCGTATCTGGATATGATAACGTAAGATGCTGTTATGACGTACTGGTCATGTGAGTCTTATACTCAACACCAACATACCTAGATATGAAAACAGAGCGATGTGCCCCATGTGTAGAGTGGAGGAGTCCCTAGAGCACATCCTTATCAACTGCTAATCTTCGGGACAAAAAAAGATATGGGACTGTGTAAGAATACTGACTGAAGAAAGGAACCTACAGTACTATAAACCGACTCTGGGAGACACGTTAGGCTGTGCCATCCCCAGCGTGTACCCCAGTGAGACCCCTGGAGATGGGAGATTTAGAATGATTATGACTGCCGAAGCAGCCCATACAATCTGGAAGGCGCGCTGTGAATGGTGCATCACGAGAAACTCCGACCCGGACGCCGAACTCACGGATAACGAACTGACAAACAGGCTCAAGGCCGCCATAACAAGGAAAGTAAAACTAGATTGCCTAGCGACGGAGGCAGAGAGGTTTGGCAACAAGGCGATCAAGCCTGCGATCGTGAGAAGCACATGGAGAGGCCTCCTGCAAGCAAACTCATTGCCACTACGGTCGTGGGAGGAAGATCATCGCGGTTTTAGTGGGTATTGGCTGAAAGCCGAGTCACACACCTCGTGCGTAAAAGCATTTCCGGCGAGGTGGCTCTGCGACTAGTGTGCATACACAAGTAACACCGTTATGATTTAAAATATAAGTCCTGACTAGTGGAGGTTGACAAACTATGCACTGTCCACTACATCACCGTGACACCACCAAAAAGAAAAAAAAATTAAAAATAAACATTGCGCGAACGTCGCACATTGTTCGGTTAATCAATCATTCAAAAGGACTTGATACTCCCTGATACTCCGCCTTCCTTGATGTATGATCACGTTCGCAAATAACCATCTCCTAGGGAGCCAGGTATCGTATATGATACATACCTAGAACTCCAGCATAAAAAACGCATGATAAGCAAGAAAACTATCGAAGTTCCCATGTCTCACGCCAGTATTTGGAAATTAGAGATGGGACGATTGAATTGCCTCCTTAACCTGATTAGTGACCGAGCAACAGAGACTGGCCTGTCCCGCTCCAAAGTACAGCGTATTCACAGATATTCCAAAAGGGGCCGTTGAGAGGGCCCATGTTATCGCGGAACGAGGTACAAGGGGGTGGCAGCCTTGACAAACACGGTCACGTGAAATGAATGGGGTCGCGCTTTGACGCGTTGATAGGTGTCTAAAAGGCTTGGCAAAAAAGCGTTCATTAATACGCGCCACCCACGTCCATTGCTATTCTGAGCCACCCATACATATTGCTATTTCCGAACATACCCCCTCTATCTGAACGCGTCTCTGTAGCAGTCTCTCGCGGCTATTACTAACTGCAATTTGCTGAGCTTAACCTTGAAATTGACGAGCACGCTTCTTGTATACGACATATACCACATTCAACGAGCGAAAGATACCAAGAAATCCATCGACGCAATGATGAACGACGTCAGACGAATTTGTCAAGGTCAAACGTTCGAGGAGGAGACGACAACAAAGACTGAAGGAGCCTCGGTAAGTGAATTCTCACTTTTTAGTAAAGGATTCCGCAGAGTACTTAATTTGTTGAATTAATGCAGTTTAATCATCACCAAAGCGATTTAGAGCCGGCTAACGACCACTCAATGATTTCCAAGGATTTTCCTGCGAGGACGCTGTTGCATTTTTTTAACATTCACAGTATATCGATACGAATGAGCCATCGGCCATGCGAATACGCAGAACAAAGCTACAAATTTAGCGTGGGCGGGACAATGAAACTGTTGTTGGTTGAGTCCAGGTTCTATTTCTGTCTAACTTGCCAATGGGCGTTAGCAGACAAAAAGAGCCGGAGCTTTTGCAGAATGTAGAGGTTCTCAAAGGTCGAGGATTGTGTTAGCAGGTGGGTGGTGCAACTTCTTATCCAGGTCATGGCGAAAAGCACAAGCGAGATTGTAGCGAGTTGTACCCAAGAGAAGTCAGAACAAGTTGATAATCATAAGACGTCAGGAGTATCAATCTCCTGAAGTGTGATCACTGATGTTCGCAACAAAATCACAGCATGGAGTCATATTAAATCACTCACATATTCTGCACTTTTCGCTGAGCGTTTGTCCTTCTACCATCTTTCTGCAAAACTTCCTGATGCACAATGGATAAACTCATACCCAGAACTGTAGACGTCTCCAGAACGCTTGGTATTGTCGAGATTGGAATCTTCGTCTCTATTTTCCTGTTCGGAGTAGTAACTGTCCAAACCTTTATATACTATAGGTGAGCCTTTGACCGTTCGTTGGTAACAGAAGAATTGATGGTTGAGCCATACGACAGAAAGTTTTACAACGACAGATCATTCTTGAAAGCCTTTGTAAGTTTACCCGTGCCTCCATAGGATTGAATTCTCAGGAACACAATGGACAGGTCGGCGCAATATGGTCAGCTCGATAGGCCAATTTAAGCTTGGATACTTATGTTCCTTTGGACAGGATCATGGAACTCGTTCATGCAATCGCGATCACCAATATGATTTACAACGTGAGTTGAAGCACTAATAAGCAGTTTCCTTCTGACTTTGGTACAACAGAATTCAGTCATAAACTATGGAAATTCTGATACACTCATTGCGCTTCCAACGTCGGGGGATATATCCGTCTTCCTAACTGGGATTATTTGTCCCGCGGTCCAAGTGACAATCACTTCCAATACAAAACCCCAAGCATTTACTTACTTCTATCCCAACAGGCATACTTTGTTTATCGCATCCGCGTATTATCTTCCAAGTGGCTCTTCCCATGTTTCTTGTGGTTGTTATGTCTACTAGGCTCTATTGGTGACATGGTTCTTGGAGATGTTTCCCATGATACACCGAATCTTCTTGTTATCAAGGACAAATGGCAGTGGATCTTCCTCACAATACTAGCAATCTCTGAGGCCACCGATGTGATGATAGCGGTATCGTTGTGTTACTACTTGTGGCCTCATCGTGACATAAGCAAAAGGTGCGTATATAACCCTGTTTCTGCGTACGTGCAGCACTGAGATAACATACTAAGGACAAGGGTAATGGTTCATAAACTCATGGCATTGACGATTCGTGAGTGGAAAACGTGCGGTAAAGATATAAGAGGACTTAGCTTGTCATTTCAACCTCTTGAAGAAACAGGATTGGTAACAACGTGAGCATACAGTATTCTTAAGTGGCATGCAACATCCTGGCTGACGGTCAGTGCAATGATTCAGCATTGCGATGACGATTCAGCTGATCTTGGTGAGGAATCATGTCATAAGCTCCCACTTGTACTGGACATAATTACTCTTCTACAGTTTGTGTTGGAAGAGAACTATGCTTGGGTAGCAGTCTTCTTAGTGCGTCCTCGGCGTAAGCTGTCTATAATTCAATGGCCTACTTCAGAGACCTGACGAACTGAGAAGTATCTTCCAACTCTCTCATGGCATCGTATGTACTTTCCGTGCCATAGCCGGTCATCTACAATCTGATCACGGAAATACTAGACTCAACGCTAGAGCAAATCTGCGCAGTACAAACGAGACAAGTGGACTTCGGTTCAATTCAAACGTGAACATTGGTTTGCAATCAACGGTTCGTGTAGTACATTTGAACGGACGCATTGTCTTATCTTTCATCTGTAATAGCGTCCAACTGAGATAAATATCGCAATGACAACTGTTACAGAGCAGCACAACACCGACGTGGAAGTAGGCAAGCCTCACGGGGCGGATTTTTTGTGAAGATAGTTTAACCTTCTCTTAACAAAATGAAACTTGAAATGTAGACCTTGTACCATTCTACGGTGTTGGTATTTTCACGCAGCATAACCAATACAAGCTCGAACTATGAGGGGGACATACAATTGACAGCAGGAATAACTCATCAATACAAGGTGTTAAAGGATACGGCACAGAACATTGGAAATGCGAACACAAGAGAGGAAGTTGGACCTTATAAGTCATGATGTCCCTCAAGATCGAGAAATGATTGAGAGGAAGTGTAATCCCGGTTGATTACTACTCCTTACATCATAGACAGAACCTTAACAAGCTAGATGAAAGCCAGCTCATTAGAGACTACTGATGATTCCTTTTTTCCCTTTTCTTTGGTGCACCTGACCGGACAAAAACGAATTTCATTTGTTTATCGTGTAACTTTGCTAAGCTACTTCACTGCTGGCAGCAGAAGCTGTTTCCTTTGGAAAAATTAAAAAAGAAACATGTTATGCAACTTCCATGACATGTTTCCTTGAGAAATATGTAAGCATTTTCTCAGTATAAAAGTTAAGAAAAACTTCACCTATTTTCTGACTGTTTCCTATCATAAAATCACATTTTTTTACCACCTTTTTGCCAGTATAAACACACTGGAAATGTTTATAATTGTTCTTGCTATGTTGCCCAAAGATATAGAAATTATATTTCTCATAGAACTAGGCTTGGAAGAATTTAATCTCTTTCTTTGAATTTTTCTCTTAGATACTTTTATTCTTTTTCTTCTTTTTCCTAGAGCAATATGTGAAAAAGAAATACATTTTATTTTTCAAAGGTAAAATGTTATAGAAACATTGTCTCTCTACTTGTGTTGCCATTGAGTCATTGGTGACTCTCAAATTGACTCTCTCAGAAGCTCTCTGATTGAGTCAATTCCTTTCTCATATATTGCTATTAGATATATGTTATAACTTTTTTGTTATATTTGACTAAGAAAAAGAATAAAAGTATCCAAGAAAAAAATTCAAAGAAAGAGATTAAATTCTTCCAAGCCTAGTTCTATGAGAAATATAATTTCTATATCTTTGGTCAACATACAAAGAACAATTATAAACATTTCCAGTGTATTTACACTGGCAAAAAAATGGTAAAAAAATGTGATTTTATGATAGGAAACAGTTAGAAAATAAATGAAGTTTTTCTTAACTTTTACACTAAGAAAATGCTTACATATTTCTCAAGGAAACATGTCATGGAAGTTGCATAACATGTTTCTTTTTTAATTTTTCCAAAGGAAACAGCTTCCACTGCCAGCAGTGCTTGTCCTTATGTTTGGTGCACCTGACCGGACAAAAACAAATTTCATTTGTTTATCTTGTAACTTTGCTAAGCTACTTGTCCTTATGCGGTCCAATATCACGAACTATGAGGTTGATCTTGGTGTTGACGCCTTGAGGACTTGATCTTGCTCTTTTAGCATTACATAAGGTTGTCTTGCATCTTGTTGTCGTACATCTTTTTTGGCATATTCCAGTCTGGTTGCCAAAATCTATTAAGTAAGCAGAGATCATTACGCATACATTCAAACTGTCCCAGTATTGATTGATTTTGGCCTCTCCTATGTCTTGAGCTTTGGTGAGGACAAAGCTGTAGATCTTTACGTGCTAGAACAAGCATTTTTATCAACACATCCTGATTCTGAACCGCTCTTCGCAGCTGTAGGAATTGGGAAAAGAGTGGCATGCTATCAGTCGATGGCTAGATGATGGTACGACTGAACTGGACTAATTTCTACCGTAGTTGAACGTTGATGTTTTACGTTACATGGTAGGAAACGCAGCATGGTGCGTTGAGAACAGGACTCCTCCGGAATATCCAGAATACTTCCAATTTATCCATTCTCATTAAGTATCAAAATCCATACCCGCAGTTGTCAGTGTCCTGCAATGATTTAGTTTGTAGCTATGAGTTTCTTAACTTCTTGTTTACACTAATAAATGCAAGGGCAGTTTTGAGGACAGGTCTGTTTCGGTATCTCATGCATACATGAGAGGTATTAGCCTCCGATCACTATTTCTCGCTAAATAAGTCTTACCAATATTTTAGACAGTGCTCAGTTTTACAACAGAAGGCTTATACTATGCCACCCCCGTAGTTTGGAGTACCCCTTGAGTCAGATGACACGATCTACTCCACCCAGAAATAAATATAACAGGATATGAAGGAAGAGCAAAATGTGTGGTATGTGACTGTACAGAAACAATGGAACACATCCTACTTGAGTGTGCAGCGGAAGGACAGGAGATGGTATGGAGAACAGTTGGGGAGTGGTGGGGTAGGAGGGGTGAACAATGGAGAAAGCCAGACTTTCGGGGTATACTGGGGTGTGGAGTGACAATGATAACAACAAGCGAAGGGAAGGTACTTAAAGGAAAGACACGACTGTACAGAATACTGGTCACAGAGGCAGCAACAACAATCTGGGCACTACGATGCAGGAGAGTGATAGAGCTAGAATAGAGGTGGCCGACAAACATGACAAGTGAGAGGATTATCGATAGCCTGATCTACAGGATGAGTGCGAGACTAAGACTGGACTGCATGCTAACGGACCGATGCGAAAAACCAGGGTGCCCAATGAGTCAGGCGATGGTAAAAGGAACTTGGAAAAACCTGCTGGAAGACGAAGATAACTTGCCGAGGGATTGGCCAAGGCAAGCTGGAGTTTTAGTGGGTATACTCCGACCGCCGACCCAGAGGGAGGCGGGATGAAATGAGGGCGGGAGGGACTCCCACACTACTTTCCACAGAAAGTGTACATAAAGTATTTCCCCAGGGAGATGTCTCAAAGCAAGGGCGGAAGGCCCTTGCACACCAGCAGGCAGGATGGATTAACCCCCGAAAGGGGCAAAGTTGTTAATCGCTGATGGCTACCTGGAAGGGTAACGCTCCTCCTCCAAAAAAAAAAAAAAAAAAATATGAGTCGGACGCAAGCCGACGCGTCAACGAAAATTTCTGATTCCGCCTTGCCATTGAATCGGCAACACCGACTGGACCATCCATCCACGACGGGAGACAACGACAACGCTGTTCCTGAACTTGAATCAAGTGGGAAACAAGTAAGAGTTGTATACTTATCTATATCTCAAGTTTGGGACGTTCAACGTGGCTATTGCTGCAAAATATTTTCTTGTCCCAACTCAAAGGGAGTGGCCATTCTCACATAATCGTGAACTCATTCGAGTGTGCTGTGACATTCTGTACTATAATTGGCAGGCACCTGTCACATTACGGTGCCTGATATACATGTACAAAGCCTGTCAAGAAGTACATGATGAAGAACGTTGAACAAGATAATTTTGTCCGGTGAGGCCCTTCATACTTTGGTGCACCTGACCGGACAAAAACGAATTTTATTTGTTGATCTTGTAACTTTGCTAAGCTACTTGTCCTTATGTGGTTCAAAATCACGAACTATGAGGTTGATCTTGGTGTTGAGGCCTTGGGGACTTGATCTTGCTCTTTTAGCATTACATAAGATTGTCTTGCATCTTGATGTCGTACATCTTTTTCGGCATATTCCGGTCTGGTTGCCAAAATCTATTATGTGAGCAGAGATCTTTACGCATACAATTACTGTCCCAGTATTGATTTTGGCCTCTCCTATGTCTTGAGCCTTGTTGAGGACAAAGCTTAGATCTTTACGTGCTAGAACAACCATTTTTATCAACACATCCAGATTCCGAACCGCTCTTTGCGGCTGTAGGAATTGGGAAAAGAAAAGAGTGGCATGCTATCAGTCGACGACTAGATGATGGTATGACTGAACCGGACTAATTTCTACCGTAGTTGAACGTTGATGTTTTACGTTACATGGTAGGAAACGCAGCATGGTGCGTTGAGAACAGGACTCCTCCGGAATATCCAGAATACATTCAATTCATCTATTCTCATTAAGTATCGAAATCCATACCCGCAGTTGTCAGTGTCCTGCAATGATTTAGTTTGTAGCTATGAGTTTTTACACCAATAAATGCAAGGGCAGTTTCGGTATCTCATGCATACATGAGA
>QFEW01001408.1:0-14239 GCA_003316525.1 Termitomyces eurrhizus
AAAGTCGATTTCATTTCTTCAAACGTAAGTACTGGTGTCTCTCTTAGTGTGTAAAACTAGACATTTCGTTTATAGGTATCAGCCGTGCAAGTACTGAAGACTTTACTCAAAATGAAGCGATAGAGACCGTCAGGGGTCAACGTCCAATGTTCGCGGTAAGATTGGCATAAGAAAGTGTCCGCTTCGTTTACTGAAAGTCCACAGATGATACCGTTTTGATTTTTTTGTACATAGTCGTTTGAATTTGTATTTTTGGTACGTGACGGAAGAATGTACATACTTCAAGGTTGCGATGTTCGGCTCTGCAGTTAGAGGGTGTTTCGTCGCTCTCCTGAATCTCCAGCCCCCGCCACGCATCCCAATGTACATTCATCATCACTCTTTTCCCAGAAATGAAAGTTTGCAGAGTCAGATGGAGGATGGGCAGAGATCAACTGTCTGGGCGCGCAGTACCTGGAAGACAAAGGAACCGAGACTGACACTGATACAACGCGCTCTGTGCACATTGAGACAGAGACAGAGATGGAGCCTTCTTCAGCTTCCTCCACTACCTCTTTGACGGCATCAGTGTCTCTACTAGACGACTATATGCTTACGCTAAGAACTCAGCCCTCCCCGCCTCCCAGTGGTTCTCCAGACTGTGATATCACACGTTCTAGTTGTCTTCCCTGCACGTCTGCACGTTCCGTTTGCCACCATGGAGGGTGAGAGAGGGCATTTGGTCCTTTCTGAGGAGCCCTGGGGCAGCTGAGGATTGGATGAGGGAGGGGGTGATGGGGGGGAGAATGTGGACATTGCAATGGCCAATCGCAGCCATGTGAAACGTTTTCGACGCTCCGTTCATCATTATGGAGGGTGAAAGAGGGCATTTGGTCCTTTCTGAGGAGCCCTGGGGCAGCTGAGGATCGGATGAGGGAGGGTAAGAGCCGGTCAGAGTCAATCTGCCCCATGAGAACTAAGGATTAATACACACACGTCTTTAATTTCCTGCCTTCACACCATGCAACCATCTTACATGCCTGCTACCTCTCTTGTTTTGGCCTTGCTCCACATCTGAAGCTTTACATCTCACTTGGAAAGACCAGAAATGGAGAATGAGCAGGTTAGGATTATGGATAGGTCCTGGGCCCACTGCGTTGAATACTTGCTTGTAGTTTGTTGCTGTCATTGTGCTGTTTTTTGTGCTGTTCTTACAATCTCCCTTGAAAAGTCGATTGCCTCGAGCGCATTAGTACTCGCCTGAAGAAGTCTATTACTGAACTTTTAATGACGTTTTGCAGCTTAATGATGGCCGCCATGGCATTACCTCAAGGAAAATATGTTGTTAACAGGTTTGCTACGTGTATGATCGAGTTATGCAGCGCGTCATCATCTATTACCACGGCATTGGCCGTCACCTACATTGTGATGCCGGATATCCTCAAAATCTTATGCCCATCGACCATGCTGAACTTCTTGTCCCCAAGCTTTGTCTTTATTTTTCTTGTTACAGCCATCTTTACGACCTTCACTGTTTACACTAGCTGCATTGCCATTCTTTCTGTTGTAATTGCTTCCCATCCCTATGTGATCATTTCTCTCGTCATCATTTTTGCGTTGGCTGTTCTTTCATTTTCAATGAAAGCTTTTCTTGATTTCACCTGCCATTTAATTTTTTTTATGTGAGCGCCTTTTTTTGTCATTACTATTGCATTTCTTGTACTGCATAAACCAATATATTGTTGCCTATTGCTACATTAGCTGCACGTGAGTGTACCAGACTGATGAGGAAGAAGATCAGTATGTGCTCATTGTGTGATCAGCACCACGCTCATTGACGCAACAGTGTTTCTAATTGATTTTTCTTGAGAAACATTTAAAGAATTTCTAATCGGTCTTTTTTTAGAAATACATCATGTTTTTACAATTTATTTTTCTAAAACAACACAAAGAAAGTTTATTGAAAAACATTTAATAAAAAAATTACAAAGATAACTTTAGAAAAACCAAAAGATACATGTGCCATATTTTTCAAGAAACAGTCTAGAAACACAATTTGTGTTCCCCACGTATTTTTTGAGAAATAGAGAAAGAAAATTTTTAAAAATAGCTCAAGAAACATATAAAAAACACAATAAGTATTTTTTTTACTATTTCTCAATTTATACTTTTAGTTTTTCCAGAGAAACACTTGTTGGAAGTCACATGACCTGTTTCTAACAGATGTTTCTCCAGAAATCTCTGCCATGCCCTGAAGTGACATGCATTTTGCAGCAGAGGAACTGTACTTTATCTTTTCCAAGGTATAGTTTCTCACATCAAAGAATATCAATTATCAACTTAATGTGTTCAATGTGCTTCTCAAGTGTATCAGAATATATTATAATGCTATTCAAATACACATCCATGAATCTACCTATATACACAGAGAATATGTGGTTCATGAGAGCCTAGTACATAGCTGGCACATTGCAATTCTCTTGTTAGATGACATTACTAACCATGTTTGTCAGGGAATTCCTTATTTCTGTCTTCTTTCACTCCTTATCTCTTCACTCTTCTTTCATTCATTCTCTTATTTCTTCTGTCATTCTCTCATTTTACTATTTTTATTTTTTCAACACTATCTGTTAGTACTATTCTCAGCCCTTGAAGTGCTCTGGTCCTTTAGCTACTATTCAGACAAGTGTGGGCCCTTCAGCACTACTTTTAGACTGCTTATATAAGCCAGAGTTTGCCTCTCTAACTTTCAAAGCTCAGAATTTTTCTGTCTTATTTGTACAGTTGTTTATTTAGGCAATTTTTGAATTTTTAAGGTTTTATTGTACTGTATAGTTGTTTTCCATGCTTCAGAGGCCCCAGAAGCATCCAACCTGGCATCAGAAATCTCTAGACTTGTTCTCTTTGAATCTCCCTCTGCCAGGTGAGTAGTTATCATGATATTGTCAGTATATATTCTAATACACTTTGAAACTTCCTCTGCTAGCTGTGTGACTGAGCCATAGCCTCCAAAGGTTGCTTTTACAATGTTACTGTCAGGCATGGTCACTACCATGCAATCTCCCCATCTAGGACCCTCCTGAGACATCTTCAGAACTCTATCTGAAACCTCCTCACTGTTTTCACGACACAACTCCTGCTATCACATGCATCAGATCTGCCATTACACAACACCTTCTGACAGCCCCACATCATAGACCCTGGAACTATTTGCTAGCATGGCCATCATTTTGCAATCAACAATCAGATCATGCCAACCACCCCAGCTATCATGTACCATGCATCATGACCTCCTCTTTGTGCTAATTGATTGCATGCTCTGCATATATGATTTCTGATATACAGTTTCTCTTTTGCCCACTGCTACTCATTAACTCCCAAGACCATCCCAGACATTCCAGAACCCCTCAGAAACCCAGAGTAACCCTCACATATACTTAAAAAGTAGCTATCTACATATATTACTTTAGTCTTGATATTATGCTAATTGTTTGTGTGTCCTTTTAGTTTTGACTTTGACTAGCATGCCTCAACTGGCATGCTTTGACTGGCACGCTTTGACTGATACACATGCTTCTGAAATTGATATGCACTTAGTGATTTAAATTTACTAACTCTGGTCTTATTTTAAAATTCTCAGTTCTTGACCCCCTCAATCACCTTCAACTTCTCTGATCTTCAGACTAAGTTACCAACTGTGGGAATCCTTCTATCATATCTTGAAACCCAAAGCATGGTCTGAAATTTCAGACATCTAAATACATGTAAATCAAGTCTTTCTCATAAGAATGTTGCTTTCCGAGAAAGCCCCTAACTCAGCAGAATCTGACAGGTCAGAGGTCTATATAAGATGCTGGTGGTAACATATTTATTAAGACTACTTTTAGTCTCTGAGATGCTCTGATTCTCTAATTATCTTTTAGAAAAGTGAGGCCTCTTTAACATTGCATATAGACAGCTTATATAAGCTGAAATTTCTTTTTTTGACTTTTAAAATCCAGAGTTCTCTTATCATATTTGTGTAATTATTTATTTAGGCAATTTTTAAAAGTTTTGTTGTCTTGTACAGTTGTTTTTCATATTTCTGAGGTTCAAGAAGCATCAGTTCTGGCATAAAAAATTTCTAAATTTGTTTTCTTTGCATTTCTCTTTGCTAGATAAGTAGTTATTATGATATTGTTAGTATATACTCTAATATATTTAAGATCTCTCTCTGCCAGCTATGTGACTGAAACATAGCTTTTGGAAGTTGCTCTTATTCTATAAATAATGTACTCTCAAAATACATAGATAGAACTAAATATATGGTTAATAATGTTAAATATATAAATAAAGCAAATATGCTGTGGCTATAGTTGTATGCATAATACTCCTTTATGTCTTTACATTAATCACATCTCAAAGACTTTGTAGAGGCATAAGAAAGATTCTAATTAGACCATGAGTCTCATGTTTGCCTGTAAAAATTAATGCTAGTTGTTTAATGAGCTATAAACAGATTGCAATAATATTTTATAATAGAATTCATTGAATGCATAAATAATGATGATGATAATGAATTCTGTTTAACACTAGCAAGCTACAATACTAAGCTAAGAGGCAGGGCCTATAGGCCAGATGTACAGTACCATGTACAGAAAGCAGCATTTGTATATATCAATATATTTGTATAAGTTTATAAGTAGAACTTTCTTTGCATTGTTGTATATAAGCATTTATAAGTAACAGGGTTTATGTCGCAATATGCCCAAAGACAGATTAAAGAAAGGTTAAGGTTGATCCAGGTTCAAGATAGAGAGAATTTTGTAGCCAATAATATTTTCCTATTATGCTGTATAGACATGACATGTTGTGACCACCTATGATGTGTGAGTTCCTTGCTTATGTGGTAGTTATCTAGCAGTGTTGGTATGTGTTGACATGTGTTGATAGTATGCATTTGTGAATTAAATTAGGTTAATCAAATCCTATGCTAAAAAGAGTCAGTAAATTAGATTATTAACAGTGGTCAAAATAAATATGTGCTAAAAAAAGATGGATTTTTACAATCTTGAGGATTTAAACAGATGTTCTTAGTGAAAACTTATACTCCTTTATTGATGTCTGCCAGAGGTGCAATAGCAGATGCATGATGGAAACCACTACTCCACCATATCTCCTTCTGCAGAGAACAATGTTCTTTAGCAAAACAATGTAAAAACACAATAAAAATCATTCAATTCAATATTTTATTTGAATATTTCTGTTAAAACCATAGAAAAAATATTATAACTAAATTTTTAATAGTATTTAGATCTGATCACTGAGTGCAGAGAATGACATTTTTCAGCAAAACAATGTAAAAATACTATTAAAATAATCCAATTAACTTTAGAATTTTATTTGAATATTTCTAACAAAACTATTAAAAAAATATCTTAACTAAACTCAAAAGAATTAAAGAACAAATTACCATAGGATGCTTGCTCTGGTTTTTAGATTCAATAATGACTGATATAGTTCTCTCTAATTTATTTAAGAACATCAGACTAAGTATCATTCAAAATTTGATTACAATATTTTTTCTATAGTTTTAACAGAAATATTCAAATCAAATTCTGAAATTGATTAGATTATTTTTTACAGTGTTTTTACATTGTTTTGTCAAAAAATGACATTCCCTGCACTAGGTGAATGCTCTCAAATGTATTGGAGAAGGCTATATTGATTGTTCTTAAGCCTAAGAACCAGAGCAAGCTTTCTATGGCAATTGGTCCTTTCATTTTACCAAGATCAGTCAAAAAAATACATTTTTATAATTTTGACAGAAATATTCAAATAAAATTCTAAAATTATTTAGATTATTTTTACTGTGTTTTAACTTTTTACATTGTTTTACAAAAGAATATCATTCCTTGTACTCAGTGATTGTACTGGCCCACTATTGATGCGAGTAGTTGCAACCTCCCAAACATGTTTGAATTGGTGGTCACAAAGGCAAAAATGCTCTTGTTGGACAAACAGTATTCTATTGGATCAGTAAAACTGCATAGCCACATGATTTAGTATTTAAAAACACAATTGCATAACATAACATCCTCAGTTGCTCTCTATTATGAAGACAGTACACTGAAAATATAAGTATTTAGTTAGCTTATATAATATTATTTTTTTAACTGTACATATTGGACAGTCTTTTGTCTGTTCCATAAATATGAATAAAAATCAGTTGCTCTCTATTACAAAGACAGTACACTGAGAATTCTTTTATCTGTTCTATAGGTTCTTGAATCTGGTCTAATAAGTTATAGGCTTCTCTTTCTAAGATTGCCAGTTTTCCAAGTTGTTAAGAAGCAATCTCTTTTTTTCTTCTCCAAAGCCTTTTCACAGTCCTTTTTTGACCTCTTGCACATTGCATCTAAGAGTCTGCAGCTCTTCTATCTGGGTCGTCACAATGTCCAATTTGTTCTCTCAACAATCTTTTCTTGATTCCTTGGGCTCTTTGTCTGAAAACTCTACTCAGTGGCCACAGTATGTGTGAAATCCCTTCCAATCTGTGGTTTTTTCTCATGATCCACCTCCTTATTTACATACATTCTCTGATATTTCTTTTGATACTCTTGTTTCTCATAAAATTCCTTGTCTCTATAAATGTTCATATCTAAATCAGTTTGTCTTGTTCAATTGCAATTTTTTTGTCCTTTTTCTTCAGGTGCTATTTCATAGTTTTGTCCTACTTCTGTTTTAGCTTCTCATCCTTATATATTGAATCCCTCTTCTTCCCAAGCTTTTTCCAACATGAGGCCTTCTTCCCCATCTCAACCTTTGATTAATATTTCTCATTTCACTTCTTTTCTTCTGTTCCTTTCAACTCTTTTCCTTACTCTCACCCTCCTTTTGTTTTTCTTTCTGTGCTTTCTCCTACTCTCTTTGTTCCACTCTTGCCTCCTTAAGCTCCTTCTCCTGTCTCTTGTCCTCCTGATATTCTGCCTGCACTGTCATTCTCTTTTCCTTATCCTTGTCACGACCCCTCCCCTCCAGATCTATCCCGGGACACCCCCGGAACAACCCCCGGGACCCTTCCTCCGACCCCGCAGGACACGCCCCACCATCATGACCACCGACACTGCCATCACGCGCATCAAGGACCGCCATCAGCCGCTGCCAGCCCCGATCAACAATTGGATCACGTGACTCATTTCCAGCTATTATGCATCACGCATCACAGCTCCCTCTGCGCCAATTGATCGTGCACCCCACATGCACGATCCCGGTATACAGTCCCTGCCGCTACTCAATGACCCCCGGAGCCCATCCCAGACACCCTGGAACCCCAAGACCTGGTCCCGTAGTACTTATAGCATAGTTCCCTGTTGTACTCGCTAGTCTTGATATTACATACACTGTTACATTGCATTACTTGGATTGTTGCGTGCCCTCTATTTGACTGGTACGCATTGACTGGCACGCTTGACTGGCACGCTTGAATAATCGCGTGCTCTAAGACTGGTACGCCCTTTGTGACTTTAACTTACTAACTTGGTCTCGTCTTAGAACCTCCGGTTCATGACTCGACCCCCACCCGAACCCCCCAGCTCCCTATCACCCAGAACCCCTGGACTAAGTCCCCTCTCCCAGGATTCCCCTGTCCACGTCTTGAACCCCGGAGTCCTAGCCCTGGAGTTCCAGACACCCGAGTATCCGTGAGTCAAGTCCGCATTGTAAAGGTGATTGCTTTCCCGGAAAGCCCCCGACTCAGCGGAACCTGACAATCCTTGGTATTCTTATCCTTATTTTTACCTCACTTTTCTCTATTCTTTCCTTTTCCTTCTTCTTTCCAGACTTTTTATCAACTCAATACTACTACTCTATCTGCATTGTCTCCCCTTCTCATTTTTACTGAATTTATTTTGGACCCCAAGCTTCCTCCTTTCACTACCATTCCATGTTTCAATTCTGCTATGGATTGGGGTCTATAGATAAACTCTGTTATGGCCTTGATAGACCACATGGGTCTTAATAGTCACATCTGCCCCCATTCCTCCTCTAGTGCTCCTTATAATCCCATCTGCAAGGTTGTCATGGCACCTTCTCCTCTGCCTTATCATATGCAGGATGCATCTTAGGCTTATGAGGCTTTTTGGAAAAATGATAATGTCTGCTCTTACATTATCTCAGGCAAACTCTCTGCTGAGATTTTTAATTCTCTTTCTCCTGCCCAAAATAGTCCCCACAATTTTTTGGTATGGACAGCTTAAGACCTTTTAGACTTTTTTCAGAAACAATTCAGTGTTGGGAGTGTGGCTTCTATCCAACATGTCAAGGATTTGGTCTTCAATCTTCATTGTGCTCCAAATGCCATATCCTCTTATGTGCAAGCTTGGCAGATCACAGTGAACCAGCTTTCTCAGACTTCCTGGAACTTTACTGCTTATGAAAAAATCCAGAAGTTCATAAATGGAATTTCTGATCATTAAGCTTTCACTTTCTTGCACAAGGAAGTTTGTCAATTCTGGATCAACAACCTAGAGAGCACACTTAACTTCTACATGTTAGTGGACACTATTCTTGAGACTGACATTGATGTCCATCATTGTCTCCATGCCTCTGGCTCAAACTCAAATAAGTCATCTGACACTCAGTCCCTCCCTCACACTTTCATTCTATTCTCAGTGTCTTCTCAACAATCATCTGCTCCAGACACCTCATTACCTTTCTGTGCACCTGGTAGTGAATAGGCCTCAAGCTCATGTCACAGTTTTAGATCCTTTACTTGAAGCCTCTCCTACCATTGTTTCTGTATCTCCTAACAATGTTAATGAGGTTGTATTATCTACTGTACTTGAAGACAACACCAATATCTATGGTTCTTCTCTTTATGATCTGCTCAGTGACCCAGTTTTCCCTCTTTTTTATGCATTTGTGAGCTCTACCAATCCAGTTGTTTTTGCTTCTATTTCTTTCCATTTTAATGCTATACTCAATTTCAGGTATATGATCTATATTATTTGTGATATGCACATTTTTTGGTCATACCATGAGGATTTTGCTGTTCCTGTTGACATAGCTAATTGTGGCAAATTAAACATCCTAGCATGTGGCAAAGTTCATTTCCATGTTTTTATTGACAATCAACTTGTTATTCTTATTCTTTCAGATTGCCTTCATGTGCTGGATGTGCCTATAAATTTACTCTTAATGAGCTCCATGACTGAATGTAACTTATAGCTATGTTTCAATAAAGAAGCCACCACTATTTACTTTCTGGAATTGTCTCAGCTTTGTGGTAAATTGTTACAGGCTACAGTACTGAATCAATTATCTTTCCTTCACTGCAATTTTGTTTTGCCTGGCCTATCAAATGATTTATCATTTCCTGCTATTGAATCTTCTTTCTTGAACTTTTTCAAGATTCCAGTCACACCTGCCTTGTGGCATTGTTAACTAGATCACTTTGTGAAGGATACTACTCATCTTATCTTGATCAAGGACTGTGTGACTGAAGTTGATTATAAGAGCTCTTTTCAGGACAATCATTGCATACTCTGCATAATTGGTAAACAACTAGCTCAACTGTTTGACAATCATAACCATCATGCTACTAAGATCTGCACACTTCTGTATATGGACTCCTGTGGCCTCTTTCCAACCTAGTTTTCCAATGGGAAATCTTCATATTTCCATTCTATTCTAGATGACTATTCTAACTATGGGAGCACCACCCTGTTATCAAAGAAAGATCATGCATATAAACATTTTATGTCCTTTCAGGCTTGTCTTGAACTAAAGTCAGACAATAAAGTTATGGCTGCTCAATGTGATGGGGCAAAGGAATTTGTTGAGGGAAAACTGAAAGATTATTTTGACAATAAAGGTATCACACTCCAGTTAACAGTGGCATATGCATACCAGCAAAATGAAAAAGTGGAACAGTATATTTGTACTTTGGAAGACACTGCCCAGACACTCATGGCTGAAGCTGGCCTCCCTATTTCTTTCCTTGATAATGCAATTTTGATGGCACAGTATTTGTGGAACCAATTATCTACTTCAATGTTACCCAATCTGATGACTCCGTACAAAATTATCAAGGGTCGCAAACCTGATCTGTTATTTCTCAGGATCTGGAATTGTCAATGTTTTGTATTATATCTTAAAAAAACTTACCAAAAAAGAAACACTAGACAATTTGAAGTGATATTTGTTGAATACAAAAAAGGCAGATTAAGGTGGCACGTCTGAAACATGTTTAGTCATTATTTCTTCTTGTGGAATGTTGTGTTTAATGAAAATGTCCAGGAAAAGTTACAACTAACACCTCTCCTTCTAAATGAGTCAACTTTGTCATTGCATAATTCCTATGTTCTTTTAACAGACATTCTGTCTCCTCTGCCACTTGATTTATTGTCTGAATCACTTCCTGGCATGGGTATTCCACTAAACTTGCCTACTTATTTGTCAACTTCAGACTCATTGAATTCAACTCCTCATCTGTCAACTCTGGATCTACCTATTTGTCCTCATTGTAAAGTCATGATGACAAATGTAGGCCAAGCATATTTTGATGACATGCATAAGAGGAATGAATGTTTAGTCAGACTTTGTGCAGAATGGCAAGCTGTAGGGACAACCTCTAGAGGCTGTGGCTCAGTCACACAGCTGGCAGAGGTAGATCCAAAGTATATTAGAATATATACTGACAATATCATGATAGCTACTCACCTAGCAGAAGAAAATCTAAAGAGAACAAGTCTAGGGATTCTCTATGCCAGGTTGAATGCTTCTGGGGCCTCTGAAGCATGGGAAACAACTGTACAGTACAACAAAACCTTAAAAACTCAAAAATTGCCTACACAAACAATTGCACAAATAAGGGGCAAACTCTGGCAAACTCTGGCTTATATAAGTGGTCTGGAAGCAATTGCTGAGGGGCCCATACTTGTTTAAATGGTAGCTAAAGAACCAGAGCACCTCAAGGGCTGAGAGTAGTACTAACAGATAGTGTTGAAAGAATAGAAACAGTAAAATGAAATAATGTCAGAAGAAATAAAAGAATGAATGAAGGGAGAGTGAAGAGATAAGGAGTGAGAAAAGGAAGAAATGAGGAGTCCTCTGACAGGTCTGGAGTTCCAGACTACCTGAATATATGTAGATCAAGTCTATCTCGTAAGGGTGTTGCTTTTCCAGAAAGCCCCCAACTCAGCAGAACCTGACATGATCCTCCTCCAAACACCCTACCAGAGATTGCTGATGAAGACATAAAACCCCATTATCAATGACTTGTTAGCTCAATTTTGTACCTCAGCTTATGTACACACCCAGACCTAGTGTTTACTGCCATGTCACTGAGCCAACACAATTCAAATCCCTTTCAAAAACATTTACTAACTGCAAAACAAGTCTTACAATATCTTTCTGGAACATGTGACTATGCAATTGAATACAATTTCTTGGGAATGTTATCCAATCCTTCAGTCAGGATGCTTTTTTCTGACAGATTTTTTCAGGTTCTGCTAAGTTGGGAGCTTTCTGGAAAAGCAACGCCCTTACAAGGCAGACTTGATCTATGGATACTCAGATGTCTGGAACTCTGGACTGAGCTTCAGGGTTCAAGATGCAAACAGAAGGATTCTCAGGATGAGAGACTTAGTCCAGAGATCGGATGAAGTCGGAAGAATTAAGGAGATGGAGTCGAGTCGAGAACCAGAGGTTCTAGGACAAGATCCAGTTAGTGAAGTTTAAGTCGTGAAGTGCATACCAGTCAATCAAAGAGCATGCAAGCAATCAAATGTAATATCAAGACTAGTGTACGACAAGTGGGTAGCTACTCTTAAATACCGGAAGTGGCTGCTCTGGGTTCCTGAGGGGTTCCAGGATGTCTGGGGCAGTTCCAGGAGTTAATGGGCAGTGGCAGGAGGGGGGAAAACTACACTGGCTCAAAAAACTGCCCCAATGTTTGGCCTTTTTGGAAAGATTCACATGGTGTGCAACGATGACATATGTGAAAAATTGTAGAAATTCACATGACATACAACTGCATCCTGGCTTCATAATAATGTATAAATCATGTGACTTGGATAAGAACTTGCTGATTAATAAATTGAACAAAATATTCAATTATTGGGGCAGTTTTTTGACTCACTTTAATTTTCATATTTTCTCAATACCTTTCAGCAGTAGAAGATGGAAACACCTTGTGAGAAGTATGAACAATGTCATGTGACCTTGTTTGTACTAATTTGACATGTTCAACTTCAATCAATTACCTTCTTGACACTCTACCACCATTATGCAACCTGTTTCTGCTGCTAATCATTCTTTTGTTGCTTCTCTCCTCAATGAGAGGTATTCTCAGCATCAAATCCAAGCAAAAAATGGCCTGGGAAAGGGAACTGTGTGGAGGATTAGCAAAGAGCTGGAGAGCAACAAAGAGAATCATCCTGGAGGCCATCTTTCTAAGCTTACAGCATATGACAAATAGTCTATTATTCGTTAAATTACTACTGGAAAGCTGGATAATGCTGTTCAAGCTACACAGTTCATTAATTCTGTCATCTCTAGTCCTGTCAATTCTCAGACAGTCAGAAATGCATTGAAGGAGGCAGGTTTTTGCTCAGCCACAAAGAAAGTTTCTATGCTCAAGGCTGCTCATTGTGCAAACTGGCTCAAGTTTGCTCAGTATCATGAAAACTAGACAGTGGAGGATTGGAAAAGAGTTTTGTGGAGTGATGAGACAATGATTAATCAGATTGGATCAGATGGGAAGGTATATGTGTGTGGAAAATTCCAGGAGAACCACTATCTGACCACACTACTACACCAACTGTCAAGCATGGAGGAGGAAACAATTTAATGGTATAGGGCTGCATGGATTGGAATGGAGTAGGAAAGCTCATAGAAGTTCAGGAGAAGATGGATGCTGCACAGTATTGTGAGGTTTTGGATGAGGGAGTGGTGAAAAGCTTTGGGAAGTTGGAAATGAAGGAGGAAGGAAAATATTTTCAGCAGGACAATGACCCAAAACACACCTCCAAATAGGCAACAACCTGGTTTTCTGATAACAACATCATTGTAATATCCTGGCCTGCCCAATCCCCTGACCTCAATCCCATTGAACATCTCTGGGTTTACATCAAGCACAAACTTTTGGAGTATGAGGTACTCCCTAAAGAAGTGCATGAGTTGTGGGAGAGAGTGGTCAAGGAGTGGAATGAAATACCATCAGAGGTATGCCAAAGCCTCATAGAGAGCATTTCTAGAAGGATCAAGGCAGTTATAAAGGCAAATGGAGGCCACACCAAGTACTAGATATGAAAATTGGAGTAATTTAGAGTGGGTCAAAAAACTGCCCCAATGATTGAATATTTTGTTTGATTTATTAATCAGCAAGTTCTTGTTCAAATCACATGATTTATATGTCATTATGAAGCCAGGATGTAGTTGTATGTCATGTGATCTTCTACGATTTTTTGCTTATGTAATTATTGCACACCATGTGAATCCTTCCAAAAGGGCCAAATATTGGGGCAGTTTTTTGAGCCAGTATATATATCAGAGATCATGCATGCAGGGTGCATGATCAATTGGCATGGAAGGGTGTCATGATGCTTCATGGGAGTAATAGTTCGATTGGTACTATTCGATCCCAGGTACCGCTAAACAAAATGACCTGATAAGATGACCGTCAGATAACAGGCCGTCAAAGGCCACCATCGCCGGTTCTCATCCCCTCTCTGTGAATTATAAATATTTTTTTTCCCTCACTGTCACACTTGATGGAATGACCGACTTTGGACTAATGCTGTGCCCTGTTTCAAAGAAAGGTGTCTGCTGTTGACTGTCAGGTAAAGCGAATATCTAATTTGCGACTACATGTAATCTACCGATTTTTCAGTATTTCCATGTGCTGTGGCATACTCGAACTCTTGAATAATTAGTCAAAATGAGGGAATAGGTCCTCTTGAATCACAGAGTGACAAACAGGGCATTTTAGCGAAATTCGTTCATCTGAGTTACTACTTTGTCGTTAGCCTTACTGTTCAATGGCCTCACAACTCTCTCTCGTCAACTCAGAGGAAGATGAAGCATTGGTAGCTCTGTCTGGGATACAAACTCGTTCATCTGCACTGCATCAGTCCACATTCCCAGCATTGCCGAGCTCAACTATACCGGTGGTCAGCCATTCTGCATGTTACAATGTCAAGTTGACATGCAAGACAACACTCGAAGTTCTTTATACTTATCCGTCATCCACCTTAATCGAGTATCCTGAGACAAGTCG
>QFEW01001419.1:619-11446 GCA_003316525.1 Termitomyces eurrhizus
GATTGAAGGGCTAGGTACATCTTCAGTTTGGACGGCGGTTTGCAAATGTATACGTGATGGGCCTGCATGGGATTATTTCAAAAATATGATAGCCAGTTCTTCTGACCGATTGTTTTATTGGGATGGACCATCATACACCGTCGAGAAATCTACTTGTGATGCATACAGTGCGCTATAGTCTTGCTGCGTCAGTCTTTTATTATTATTGGTTTATTCATTTGTATTTACTAGATTGTCCTTACCTCAATGGTCTGGTGTACAGAGATAAGGAAACGGCATATGAACTTGGGTACTCTCTATTGCACATATCACCTTGCCTGGATCGCAACAATCCTAAGGATGATGACATTTACAAAACCCTTGCATACAGCGATGGAGATGATTTTGATGATGACTTTGAATCTCCTAATGAGGCTATAACTGAACCATATTCACGTTGGTCTTTGGACCCTGAATCCTCGCCAGAGGAAACTGTTTTGCCATCTAATCGTTGTTCCCAACGGAAAGAATTGCCAATCTGTCTGACTGCAGGATCTGCTCGAAATATTCGCAAACAGGATCGTCCATCTTTGACTGCATCGGAACATACTCGTCGCCAAGGTACGTATTTCTAATCGGAACACTTCCATATTATCAGGTGGTTAATCAATTATTTGTTGTAGTCTGTCCCCGAATTACATTATCCAACCCTGACCTATATTATTGACATATGTTGTGTTTACATTCGATGTATCAAAAAAAAAAAAATTGTATTTGTATCTATATACGAATGTAAATATTTGTGTGTTTTGCTAATACATTGATGTAATATGAATCATACTTATACTCAGCGGTTGTCTATACAAATGATTATGTAATAACAAATACATGTCTTACCAAAGGGTTGTTTGTCTTGATGCTTGTGTAACAAATACCACCTTTCAAGTTATTAGTATGCGACTCATCACCTTTTTCGTTGAGCGATGGGCTAGTGTCTATCTGCTCGTCATGTGCGGATTATACATCCTTGTTGTATCTGCAAATGCATATAATATTGGGTAAGTTATACCCTATTAATCAATGTTCACCTACATATTAAACTGAACTGAATGCAAACCAGACCCTCTTTACACGATGTAAAGCCTGTTGAACCACACTATGTGGTACACAACATTTCAAACGCAACCTGCATGCATTCAGAACGCAATGTATCATGCATGTGAATTGACCGTGGTGGTTCTGCACCTCTTATAGGTTTATGCACCCACCATATCAACCGATGTGATTATGCTGAGGTAAATCAGCACCACTCTCATGTTGCCCTTTTACGTTACATGCATTCGCGTCTATACGCATTCCAACATCTTTCACAGTGTTTGCGTATCGAACTAGACATTGCGTCAATTAAACGGCGGTTTGTTTATCTGGACGGACAAATGTACAATCAACGGTCTCCTCATAGTTACATCGACCTATACAATTTGCTATACCCTTGGGTACATGTTTGCCGATTTTGGACCGGTATGCACACTGCGAGGACGTGTCGTGTTTTACAAGTTCTATCAACCAGAGGACATATTCTACGGCACGATTTTGCGATTTCCTTGAGGGACTGTGTGTCTGGCACCAGTATATTTTGACGTGCTGTAAAACATGGCTTGTGTGATGCTGCAGTAATTGCACGTTTAATTGAAGAGGATGTTGACCTTCCTGATGGCTGGCTGTCCTTTGTTTATGTACTCGCACTCAGGCATGTAATACTTATACTTACTATGGAGCGCGCAAGTTGTCTCTACGCATATAATGTACTCCGTCCATCAATTGTCTTACAAAACCATGTTCGTATACTCCACTACTTGAAGAGATACATATCGAGTTGTGTACTTCACTTTGGTGGTGGCAAGTTCTATTCATTTCCTGTAGAGGCGGTTAGTCCGTATGTGTCTGCCAGTCATGATCACGTCATGGTAGGGCGGGTGTTCAAATATATTAATCACGTAGATGCCAGCGGTCTTGCATCATATCCTGTGACGAAAGGCTTTGTGCATGTGCAAATACCTGTATGAAATTTAATCAACCACTTGTCTATAAAAAATATCCGTCTGGTTGCCAGCATGCACGGCATCAGTATGAGTAGTTCTATACTGAAGGAAGAATTACCCTTTAAGTTTGATGGTCACAGTTGCCCATCATGCGTCATCAACACTATGGTGTTATGGTCTGAACCAGATAAACGAACCAAAGACGCAGCATGGTGGGCAATCACCCATTGCACATGTAAACAGAGACAATCCTCATATCCTTGTTGTCACGGTACTCGTAGACATACCCATAAATCCACATGCATTGAACAAAGCATTGCTGTACCTCTTGAACAAGAATATCCAGATCCAGATGAAAGTGTAGTATTTCCACCACATCCACTTAGTAAGTCGCGAACCATGGATATTGTAGGAAATTTTTGTTCTGGCACAGGACAGAGATACATGGAGGAGGCAGGTTGTGCGGTGTGTGGTCTCCTACATCCTGTAGCCGATATGAATCCTCTCAAGAGTATGAAAGGTTATCTAGACGTACTCTGCATTCCAGGAGTCCCCAAAATAGAATGATTATCTGATACGGATCATGTTAGGGAGCTGAGAGGACCGGTAATTGATCACTCATGTAAACACGTTTGTCGATTGTGCAGACAGCAACTGTTCAATGGGCTCGTTCCAAAAAACACGCTAGCCAATGGCTTTTGGATTGGCCCTATACCTGACATGTTAAAATGCCTTAATTGGATCAAACAGATATTAGTTGCTAGGGTAAGAAAGTCCTTGTGTTACGCTCATGTTTCAGCCTCCGGTCTGAGCAAGATGAAGGCGCATCTTATTGCTTTTGAGTCACCTATTCAGAAGGTATAGCAAGTCCTTCCACCTCCTGTAACCGACCTCAATGACGTGATCGCAATTTTATTTTCTGGTCCTTGCAAGCCATCTGCTAAGGAGTTACAGAGGCTACCTCTGCTCGTGAGAAGACGGAATGTTCAGCATGCGTTAGAATGGCTCAAACTTAACTATTCTTCATATAGCAATCTGGAAATATTGTACAGCAACTTAGAGGGATATCCTGAAGATGTTCCTCCTATGTCCGTTGTTCATCGCCAAAGTGCTGACGAGGCTGGTACAATAGACCCACCGGTACATGAAGATAATAAGGAGTCTGGTGTCAACGCGGGTGATTGCCCCTTTGTTGTCCACGGCCTCACCGGTGATGCTTTATCAGCCAAGACTACGGATGAACTTAAAGGCCTTGCAATGCAACATTGGATGTCTAACGGAAAGGCTCTGCATATTGGTCATTCTACATACCCCAAGAATACATTCAGCGATCCGGATTTGTATCCGCAAATGTTTCCTTGGCTCTTCCCCTATAGTCTGGGTGGCATAGGTGGTAACAAGTGCGGTGTATCAGTGCGCGCTCATAAAGCCAACTTGCTTATGTATCATGATAAATGCTTTCAAACAGATACTGGATTTCTGTTTGCTGCTTTCAGCCATGAACAGGTAAAGGCTGCTACTAGTGGAGGCTATCTAGCAACAGAACGTGCAAACTTTAACGACATATCTGACCATCTTACAACTGTCAATCCAAAAGTGTTTTCTGACCTTTCACAAAGAATGGCAGCTGGAGATATAGTGAAGCCAGTTACAGAGGATGAAAAAGCTTGTTTCCGTGTAATAGATGACTTGGATGTAATTTCTGGTGGTGTCGAAGGGTCTGCTGTTTCCAAAAAACACATGCGGAATGAGATCTGGTCCCTTGTCATAAGCAAAGGTGCTCCTTCTTGGTATATCACCTTATCGCCTGCCGATGTAAAACACCCTATATGTCTTTATTACGCAGATAGCAAGATGTCCTTCACGCCGTCTGTGCCCTATACTTCGGACAATGCTTACCATCGTGCACGTTTCTTTCATTTTATGATAAACACATTCATAATCCATGTATTAGGAACCAGCTCAGATAATCCAGGATTGTATGGGCATACTTCGGCATACTACGGTACCGTGGAGCAACAAGGTAGGCTTACCCTCCATTTACACATGCTTTTGTGGATTCAAGGAGGGTTAACTCCGGATGAAGTCAGGGAAAAAATCATGGACCCATTGTCGGGGTTTCAAAAGGCTATTGTAGAATATCTAGAATCAGTACATCAAGGCGATTTCTTGACTGGAGCACTGGAAGACATTGAAAAGCATATATCGTTAAATAAAGCTGCACCGGGATATACGGATCCCACTAGGTTGCTTCTGGAACAGCCGTCCATTCCTTGCAAAGAAGAATGCTCATCGTGCGCAGCATGTGATAATGTAGCAGGATGGTGGGATGGCTTTTGTCATATGGTGGATGATCTGCTGTACTGATCAAACATACATACATGTACTTCCACTAAGGACAAAAATGGCATACAGAAAAAAAATAAGGAACATAAAGGATGTCTTGATAACCCATGGGGTAAATGTAGAGCAAGATTCCCTTGTCCATTGTACGCGCACACAAAAGTTGATCCGACTACTGGTGCTTTGAACATGCGGAAGACGGAACCATGGCTCAATACGTTACAAGTCCTCTTACTTACCTGTTTTGATGCAATACCGACGTAACGAGCCTCCGCTCTGGTACAGCCATCAAGACTGTTTTGTTGTATGTCACTAAATACGTTATGAAGCCCACCCTCAAAACATGCACTGCATTTGAGGTGGTTGCTTCGATATTCACTAAACATGCAGATATACTGAACAGTCCACTTAATCGTCAAGAGAAAGCCCGCACGCTAATGACCAAGATAGCTAATGTTCTTAGCGCTAAAACGGAAATGGGATCGCCAATGGTTTGCATGTATCTATTAGGCAATCCTGATCATTATACTGACCATAACTTCTCGAATTTGTATTGGCCTACTTTCGTTCAAGAGGCCAGACGTCCTTGGGCAGACGATGCTGCTGACCAGTTACATGACAAGTTTTCCGACAAGTTGGCAATAATTAAGAGACGAGGACGAGTGATAGGGCTATCACTCATATTTGATTATATTTTCAGAGGGCCGGAGTTGGACCGAATGACTTTGTATGAGTGGTCGTTGAGATGTAAGAGAGTGAAGTTGACCAACAGAACACGTAATATATTGGTCGATGATGATGACATGTCCCTTGGTGGAATAAAAAACATGCAGGGTTCAGTGGTTATTAAATTCTCAAATCGTCATCCACTTTCCAACACTCATGGTACTTATGTGTATCCTCCTTTATGTAGGTGTGTCCCTAATTTAGTAGGTGGAAATTTACCTAGAAAGGATCAAGGGGATAGAGAGTACTATTGTGCGACCATGTTAACGCTTTTCAAACCTTGGCGTACAGGACATGACCTTAAAAATACTGGAGAAACATGGGATTCAGCTTTTGAATATACATCCTTCAATAAGCGTCAACTCACATTGCTCAAGAACATGAACATACGATATGAATGCTTAGATGCGGCTGACAACTTTTATGCTCAGCTGAAGAGCGGAGGTGTATGTCTTACTAATTCAATGCTGACCAGAGACGAACTATCTGACATGATGCAGCGGGACAAAACTGAAAACTTCGAGGACATGGACGATATAATCGCAGGTGTTGATGAAGAAGCATCCGCTGTGTTTGGCAAGAAAGAATTAAAACATAGATCTGATATGCTGCAAATGTCAGCAACTATGGCAGATCTGGGGTGGAGAGATCCTATAATAGACCAAGTGTTTCCTCAAATCGACGCCGTTGAACCTATGAATGAAGAACATAACTCTTCTTACTGGAAAGCTGTTGTTACAGTGAAGCGGGATGAGGTGCTGAAGAGCCAAAATTCCAGCATACCTGCATGCAGTGGTAAGTTACCAGGCAGCGTACCAGAACTACCGGGACATGTCGACGTAGTAGATAGGAAGTATCTTCAGAAGATATATGTGGACGATAAATGGGAACCTACTATCGCTATTATATCTTCAGACTATGGGCTGAACAAAGAACAGCTGAGAGTGTTCCGCATTGTGGCTAATCACGCAACGTTGTATATGCCTGAGCAACTTAAAATGTATATAGGAGGAATGGAGGGCACCGGAAAAACCCAGGTGCTCTGAGCCCTCATCAAGTATTTTGAAGCTAGAGGAGAGGCATATCGTCTGGCTGTGGTTGCACCTACCGGCACTGCTGCATTGCTTATAGGTGGCTCAACATATCATTCGATGTTCAGCATTAATGACATGGTTGGTGTATCGAAGAAACAACTCGCTCAAATTAAAACTTGTTTACTAGGTGTTGAATACGTATTTTTTCGACGAAGTATCTATGTTATCGTGTCGAGACTTGTATAAGATTTCCACAAGACTGGCTCAGCTGTCCGGTAGACTAGATATCCCTTTCGGTGGTATGAACATGGTATTTGCAGGTGATTTCGCTCAGTTGCCCCCTGTCGCTGGGCACGAAGGATCAGCATTATATAGTAGAACTGTAGGTTTAAATACCAAAACATTGAAGGATCAGGAGTCTGCCATAGGCAAGGCTGTATGGCATCAGGTAACAACCGTTGTCATATTGCGTAAAAACATGAGGCAGAAAACTCGGTCTATGGAGGACGCGGCTTTGCGTACCGCGCTCGAAAACATGAGGTATAGAGCATGCACCAAAGAAGACGTGAAGTTTCTTAAGAGCAGATCATTGGCTGTCTCTAATAGTTGCCCATCTATATCCGATAAACAGTTCAGAAACGTTTCTATAATCACTGCACAAAACGTAGACAAAGACGCTATTAATATTATAGGAAGTACTCAATTCGCAAGCAAGAGCTGTCAGGAACTAGTGCATTTCTACAGCGAAGATAGTCCGTCATCCAGAGATGGCAATGCAACAAAAACCCACTCATCTAACTACACGTGCTCTAAAGAAACCACGAGATTTCCTCCAACTATACAGCGTGCGTTGTGGGACCAACCTCCATCATCTTGCAGCGTTCAAATCATGGGAAAGCTGTCGTTGTGTGTAGGCTTGCCTGTTATAATCAAGAATAATGCGGCTACAGAATTATGCATCACCAACGGACAGGAAGGTTTTGTGTATGGTTGGAAAAGTTGCATCGGATCAGCCAGACAAATTATGCTGGATACATTATTTGTACTACTCAACAATCCTCTGCAAAGAGTAAAAATCAATGGACTTCCCGGTAATGTGGTTCCGATTGTACGTACAAGTGTGCATCTTAAATGTAGACTCCATAGCGACGACAGCATGTCTTTGTCTTGATCACAGGTAGAGGTATTGGTAAACTACGCCATGACGGATTACACGAGTCAACAAAAAACTAGACCTTACAATCCAGTAGACTTAACCAAGTGTCAATCGCACCAAGCCTACTACACTGCACTATCCCGCAGTGCTACTGCTGCAGGAACGCTCATCATACGAGGATTTGATGCTAACAAAATACAAGGCAAAGTGAGTGGCGCATTGCGCAGGGAATTTCGTGACTTGGAACTGCTCGATGAAATAACCAAACTCAGATATATGAACCAGCTCCCTAAAAGTTTTGTCGATTCACCTAGACGATCTGATCTAATTCATTCATTTAGACAATGCAAACAAAAAGGTTACATGCCCCCTAACCTTCATACAGCCTTACATTGGAGTGACAAGGACCCTTACGATGATGCATCATTCCCGGATATCAAATGGCAGGTTGCTAGTGAAGATAGACCTATTAAGCTACCGCAGTCCCCTAAAAGCAGATTTATTCCAGCTAAGGCCACTCAGCCCATAGTGCATCCTCAACCAATACACAGCAAAATAAACCGGAACCGCGACAATAGTTCACCCAACTTGAAAATTTCAAAAAATCTTATAAGCGGTGAACAGGAATTAAATTTAGACAGATGTGGAGGACTGGTTGGAACTAAGTAGAATGCCAACAGTTGCGCGTATGACGTGGTGATAACTATATTGTACAATATGTGGCAAGATGACATGTCACTATGGTCGACAACTTTCTGATCATTTGGGACATCAATTATGCGAAGTATGGAAAGCAACTTTTTATCAACACACGAAAGTAAAATCACGCTGGAGGACGCAAGAGAGGATTTGAGAAATTGTATGAACAATCACAATCCGAGAAACTTTTTGTATGGTGAACTAACGAGTGTTCATGCTGTGATCGAAGAGTTGCTTACATACAAGCAAAATGTATACACATCATACATGCACTGTCCACGCAGTCATGCAGTTAACAGAAGAGCTGTTACGTCGAATTCATGTCAGATTGCCATACTAGATAATTCACAGCCGTCAATACAACATTTTCTAAGGAACATGGAATTTCTTACTGAATCTCGGTGCAGAACATGTGCATCTGAATTAGTTAAAATAATGAGAACAGTATACACGGCACCGATACTGTCTTTCGATGTGGCGTCAATCGACATCGCAATTAATAGATACGTCGATGTGCCGGTTTATGGGTCGGGAGACAGACGATATATCCTAAAAGATATCATATATTTTGCAAACAGTCATTTTACTTGTCGATACGTGGATTCGTCCTTGAGGGTGTGGTTCCATGATGGTTTAATTACTGGTAGAAGGTTGATTGTTGAAGAAGGCAGCCTGGATACGTTGGATATACAAGTCTGCAGAGGTAGTAAAGCAACAATAGTGTTATACATCAGAGTGGCGTAATCGTATATTACTGATGGGGAGTTGTTTAGTTTGAATCAAGTCTGTGTATTTAAGGATATAGGTCGTATTACTATATTACTATGAAGCCATCCACCTATGCTAGAAGTGATATTGTTCAAACAACCCCCTTGCAAAATCAGGACAGTTAACGTGAATTTGGCCGCTGTGAGGTCATATGATCTTCAAACCGGTCGTACACCCAAATGCTGACATAATATATGTTAAACGTGCCCATAGAGAATACAATTTACTCTGATTTAAACTAAAATATAATTCATTTTCATCTACAACAGCTAAATAAGAACTAAGTAGTCCATAAAGATGATCCTCGGTATACCTATTAAGTGAACAAAGGTGCATGTTATATAAGCGTTCAGTGGGACGATCAATTTACTTATATATTTTATTTATTTAATTACTTTTTTATTTTCCTGATGTGCATCCGAATGCTGATATAATATGTATTCATGTGTATTAAACGTGGTTTATTAGTTAGTAATCATGAGTTTGGGCACGTTATGTCCACCGTATGTTCACCTGACCAATTTCACGACCCTGAGATTTTTAACGTGATGGTATATTATGTAAGCGTTCGATGGGACAATCAGTTTAATTATATTTGTTTATTTATTTTGTCATTATTTTAAATGATTATTAAATTATAAAAGGAATGACTAATAAAATTAAATACGAATTTGTAAACGTGACTTTGTATTACATAATGATTCAGTTGAATGACTGTTTGGATATTATGTAGCAAACACATATATATACATTTACTCGTTGTCATGCAAGGCTAGCCAACAAGCAAACCCGGTTTCTACTTGTAAAAGTAAGAAACACAGTTGTTTATTTAAAAACAAAAGGTACAAATTTATGGTATGTTGAAACGACTTATGCTACGTGTCTATTTGATGATATGTATTACTGTTTTGTTTTTTATATATTAAAGTACGTATGTAATCCTTCACCTCTTCTCCCCTGATGTGCTCTCCACCTTTCTATGTCTTTCAGTCTGTTGGTTCCTTTCGGTGGTTTCTTATACCAGCTATGTTACATCTGGCTTCCTCTTACGAAATGCTATTGTACGCTCTAGAAAATGTGTTCCCACCCCCACTTGGTTGTACTGGTACTAGCATTCTATGTTTCCGTGTACTTGCTCAACAGACACCTGATGGAAACAAATACCGTCGCTGTATATTGACTTGGTACTTATTACTCGCTCCAGGCTAGAACACTCCAATGGGTAAAAGTATATCAAGCAATACAGTACAGAAAGACCATCAGTCTGATCAATCTATGGATTCTCACGAGTCAAAACAAAACGTTTCTGCATGAACCTCTACGGAAAATACGACGTGTTACTCATACACCAATGGGATGAACTACAATACACTAATTTGATAAACCAGCCAATATGTTGAGTTATCGTTAAAACATATAGTTAGCGTGAACTCACTACTTTACACGACAAATGTACGATGTCGATGTGTCCTCTCAATATATCTTCATATACGTTTACATTTGTTATTCCACTCACATAACATCATGTCCGTGCTCCCCATAGCTAGTATTCAGTGTTGGCGCCCCTGCACTTCTGCTACATCATTGCGCAGCAGACAGATGAGGGAAATGGCGGACGTTGTCTTATCTACAGTATCCAGTCAGTACTTCGATGTATTGACGCGGGTGAACGTTGCCGATCTAGTGTTCTGGTGAGTTTTTCTGGACATTTTAGCTTTTATACGCAGTTTTATGATGTCGAATTTATATATTACCGTCAGCGCTTATGCTCAAAGAGACCGTAATGCACGACATCTCACAATAAAGGGATTTGACTGAGAAAGTCGTCTCGTTGCGGCTTTTCACTTATACCTGAGCGACAATGAGCAACACTTAGATGAAGCATACACTTATTCGTATGCCGGTGCATTGTACAGCTGGACGGCTCGGGCCATAACAGTAACGCACATCGTTCTGACTAGCGTAACTCGTCATCACGTTTTCAACACCTCTTTGAGAGAAATCGTGAGTATTCAGTCGTCCGGTATTTCATCATCTAATTTTATTAGTGCGGGCACATTACAGACCTCACATGAGCGGA
>QFEW01001421.1:0-13082 GCA_003316525.1 Termitomyces eurrhizus
TAACCCCTAGCCATGCACTCTAACTGACACCCACTATTATACCTGCTATTACTGCTATCATGTGCATCAGCCCTGCCATTGGCAAGAGGTTCAATAAGGTTCAGGCTATGAGGCATGAATCAACATAATAAGCTGCTAAACAATATTATTATTTCAAATGTCTTATTTGTACCAGACCTAGCAAACAATCTACTTTCTATCACCACTCTGACAGTGTATTATAGATTCATGGTTACTTTTTCCAACTGCAAAGTTTACTTCAATATTCAAAATAAAACAGTAATGACAATGCAATTGATCACATGCTCACATTATACCTCAATGGAGAAATGATAGTGTTTTTACAAACACATGAAAACAATGCCATACAGTCTGCCTATGTGTCAGCAGCAAGTGTTAACAAGCATCTTTTGCATAGAAGGATGTGCCATCTTGATGTTGACCACTTCAATACACTTATCAAGTACAACTTAAATGAGGACCTGGTGATAACTATGGAAAAGAGGACTATGCATCTGCAAGCCCTGCCTAGAGAGAAAACAACATCAGACTCCTTTTTTGTAGTGTTGTGCACTATGTGGCCATGGCTACATAGCTTATAGTTAGTACAGTGGCTCAAAAAAGTGTCCCAATGCTTTTTTGAGCATTTCTAATCTAAGTATCTAATACTTTGTATGTCCTCCATTTGCTTTGATAACTGCTTGAATCCTTCTAGGCATGCTTTTTATCAGTCCTTGGCATGCTTCTGATGGTATTTTATTTCACTTCTTTGCAACCATCTCCCACAATTCATGCACACCATGAGGAGGTATTTCATACTGCCTAAGCTGCTTCTTGAGGTACTCCCAGAGGTGTTCAATAGAGTTGGGATCAGAGGATTGAGCTGGCCACCAGAGGACATCAATGTTGTTGTTTTCAAACCACTTGTCAGCCCTCTTGTTGGAGAATTGTGTTCAGAGTCATTGTCCTATTGAAAATAGCAGGCACCCTCCTCCATCTTCAACTTCTCAACACTCTCCTTTGCTCCATCATCCAAAATTTCACAGTACTTCTCTGCATCCATGATCCCCACCACCTCTACCAGCTTTTCTACTCTGTTCCAATTCATACAGCCCCATACCATGAGATTATTCCCTCCTCCATGCTTCACAGTAGGTGTAGTTATTCAGTCTGAAATGCCTTCCCCTTATAGCCTCTACACATACTGCTTCCCATCTGACCCAATCCTGTTGATTGTTGTCTCATCTGTCCATAACACCCTTTTCCAGTCCTCCACAGTCTAGTTCTGATGCTCCTGAGCCCATTTAAGTTGTAGTTGCTGATGTTGTCAGGTTCTGCTGACTATGGGAGCTTGTGGACACAAGCAGGTCCTTACTAGGCAGACTCAATGTCTAGAAGGAGCTTCAAACCTACAGTAAGCAGGAGCAGTTGGATTCTGAGGGTTTCAGCAAGGTGTGGTGCACTCCAGAACATACATAGAGTACTAGGGTTCAAAGAGGAGTTGGACAGGATCCCAGACTAAGTCTAGGAGCCAGCAAGTGGAGTGGAGGGGCACAGAGAGACTGAGACTGAGACCAAGAGATGAAAAGGAAGATTAAAGTGAAACTTAGAGCACCAGGAGACTTTTAAGGAGAAGAAAATAGATTGAATAGTGTAGACAAGATAGACAGATGAGTATAGAAGTGGGAGTTATAGCAGTATCAAGACTACTGTAACAAGTTGCTAGTTATGAGCTAAATCTCTATGGTGAATAAGATCTGAGCCATTTGGGTGAGCTCCAGAGCTGTACTCCATGCAGTCAGTCTTGTGCAGTGTATTGTCTGGATGCAAGTCCTGTGCAGCATATAGCCCAGGTACAGGTGTGGCATCAAGAGGATTGGTCAGGGCCTGTTGTGGCATCAGGAGGATCAGCCAGAGCCTGTTGGCTGTGTAAGACTGTGTATTGGGGTTGATTAGTAGGGTTTGGAGTTTGAAGGTGGGCACCAGTATCTATTATGTGGCTAAACAGCTGAAAAGCTAAAACAAGACTTTGATATTCTAATTTGTCATGCAGTCTTGCCATTCTGCAGGATTATCAAGACAACTACATTGGACTGGCAAACCACCAACAACATTCAGCTGAGCAACCTTCTGCCTCTTCATAACTCATTCTTGCTACTCTTGGACTCTAGCATCTCAATAGACAATAGTGATTAAACAGACCTTATAGTAGATAGGCTATTTTGTATAGTTTTTTGTATTGCTGCTGCTTGTATATATATTTTCATAGTTGGATGTCTGTTAGAAAGTGATCTGAAAAATAAGTAAAGGAAAGAGATATGTCATAAATTGAAATACAAGTGATGAGATGGCAAAGGACCAAGACAGTGTGGTACTTAGCAAATTTTAGTTAAAGGTAAACACTCAGTAAGTCATTATAGCAAAAACTCTTGGCAAGAATTGTGCAATGTGCTAAGCATTGGCAGTATACTAGTGCTGTGTCTTGATTATATAAAGAAATTGTCTGTGGAGTATAATATAATAAGTGTTGGCAAGAAAAGGTAAGTAAAGTAAGTAAATGAGAAAAAAAAGAGCTTACCAATATAGGATAACATTTTTCTATTCATTTTTTTTCTTTTTCAAGAATAGTTGGCAAGTCATCATCATCTAAAAAGTCTGTTTCTTCAAGCTTTCAGAGTTTGGCAGTATTAATATCTAGCACCTCAAATAGCAAATCAATTTATTTCCTAGCAATATACAGCAGTAGGCAGAAAGCAGCAACAGGTCTATGCAGGACTAAGCTATCTAACACACAAAGAACATAAGCACTTCTACAGTTATATGATAATGATGATGATAATTCGATTTGTTTAGTTAAAGAGTTATTTTGTACATGGGAATAGTGTCCTAACTCCCTCAGTATGTAAGGGTATGCTACTTATGGACACTCCAGTAGGTACTCTGGCCTGATGCTTTTTTAGGCATGCCGGTTATGCCTCATAGCCACTTTACTACAATTTGATCCTACTTGAGCTCTTCATCAGAGTTCATACTACTTTGCATATGTGTCCCTTTCTATCTGCTGCTAACATGCTATCCCAATGATTGGACCTGTCTACTTTCATCAATCTTTCATCAATGCTTGCCAACAATTGTGGCCAGGGCTCTACAACTCTAACACCCCCACATCCAGAGGCTATTTTCAGCCAAGTCTCCACCTCCCCTGCAGGGGCCATAGAAGGGCCAGCAGGCTGGGAGATTTCACAGTTCATATGAAACATAAAAACCCCAACCAACTTTTATCAAATCCCAACCAACAGTATCACATGGTACTTCAGCAACCAGGCAGACAACCACTTAAGGTCTGGACTGCTTTGTCACCTAACTTTGCCCCTACCCAGACTATGGCTTGCTTGGTCAGCAAGGTACAGTTTTCCCTCTCCCAAATCCTCTGCATTGGAGCATCCTCCCTTTTTCTGATTGGACATGAGCATGGTAGTCACATTGATTCATCAATTCATGTGCAAATTGGTTTCCCATATGACAGCCTGCATAACAAAGCCTCCCTAGTATTGCTTGCGAAGGCGGTGGCTTCCTGGTAGCATTTGAATAAGCCAGATACAGTGTCTAAAGTGTTTGCTACCAAAGGCCACAGTATATAGGCAAGAGTCAAACTAACAACCTTGCTGTTTCCACTCAGGTATAAACTCTAAAGACACAATGGTGCCAGCTGAGCCACCATGCCCTCTCTATATGCGACAACTATCAAAGGCCCAAGGTAATGTAAGTACATTTTCTTGTTATAGAAAGTCTCTATCTTGGAGTTGCACATAAGTACTAGTGCACTCCTTAAAAAGTTGTAATCTTTGATAGTGGTGCTATGGTCTGTTTTGAACTGGAGTGCTGCTTGGCAACAAGCACTAAAACCTATTTCATGAAGTTGCTCTAAGTCTTCTCTTCTCTTTTGGAGGTCAATGGCACATTTAGCAATCAAGTTGGTAGTTGGTAAGATGCTATTAGGTGCCAGCTAAAGGTATGTTGCTTCTATGATATTGGCAGAAAGTAGGGGATGGGTGCCAGTAGCCATGTAATAGTGAGAACAATCCATGCACTTACAAATTGTGACTTTTTCCAACCAAAAAACTGAGTATGTTGCTTCACTCCAATGGGTCTTGTTGCTATCAGCTGCTTTGAAAAGTGCTTGCTGTATGTCAAAGTATGGTCTCTCTACCAGGCCATTGGCATGTTTGTTGTAGCCAGATATCTGGATACGATGAATATTATACTTTTTGGCAAAGTAAGTCAAAGCCTTAATTATAGGTGCACTGTTGTCTGTGACAATTTCTCCTAGTCCTCCTCAACAGCAAATAATATTCTTAAACAACCACTGAGCAACTGCTTCAGTATTTTTCCATTGGAGCATCTGGAATTCAGGCCAGTGTATTAGCAAGCATTGACTCTGTATGATGTACTTGTAGCAACCTGACTTGGGCATGTGCATGGCATCAATATAAATCTTGCTGAAGAGAGGGGCTGGTGTAGCAACAGTAGGCAGTATAAGCACTTGGCAAGTTTGTTGAATTTGACAAAAGTGGCAAGTCCAGATGTACCAGGCAACATTGGTGCTAAAGTGTGGCCACTAAAAACACTCTAAGAGTGGCCCAAGTAGCATAAAGACTTCTATGACCAAGTTTGTCATGCATAGCATGCAGGATATGTAGGCTTAATGACTAGCTTATGAGCACCATCCAGTTGCATTGCCAAAGATGATTATTGGTAAAGAAAAAATGTGTGGTGTATTGGATAAATGTGGCATATTCACTATTGCTAAGGTTTGCAAGGTGTTTAAAGTCTTGTATCCACTCCTTGACTGTAGATGCTGGTCTTTGGCTTGTGCCTTGATAGATCTTGGCATGGCATCATAAGTCAAATTTTGGCTGTCCTTTTTTAGTGGTTGAAGCTCTTGCACTATTTTTACTAGTGGAGAGTTTTGCCAAAGATTCTTGCTGCATAGAAGATGAGCAGAGCACTAAAGATCTCAGATCAATAAGGAATGATGAGATGTAATAAGACACTACTTAGTTGTTGCCAGTGGAGTAAGGGGACTGGTTGTTGGATAAGGTGCATAAAGCCATGTAAGTGGTTGACTCAATTGTCAAAGTCACTATCATCCTTTGGATCCATTGTCAGGTTGCCAGGTTGCCATAGTCACCTAGAGAGTGTATCTAGTCCATGAAAAGAGCTCTTAACATGGACCAGCTTGAAATGAAATGTGAGGATAGCCATCACCCAACAATTCATGCTGGCAGATAGTTGGATGTTGGGGTTTTATAACATTCTCTTGATGTACCTAGCATTGACTTCTACAATAAAGCTCCAGACACCAATAAGATACATCTTTAGCAACTAGAAAGCTTTGAAGAGTCCATAAAGCTCTAGTTTGAGCTGGATATAGCATGATTCCTGGTTGTTTAGAGCTCTCCATCCAATACATTTCTAGGTGTTTGCCTTGCTTGCAGGGCTGTCACACATGCTCAGGAAGCAGCAATCCAAAGATATTTCTTTTTAGACAGCATTTTTCATGGAAGATAGGGAAGATATCATGTTGTATTTAATGTATACTACATACACTAGTATCAATTGCAAAGTCCCCGGTTTCGAAACTCGAACATGGCGAAAAAAAAAACAAAAAATTCCATCGGCCGATTTGGCGTCTGTCACAAAGTTGTGGTCTCTAAGTGACCTGCACCATACAACGGTTGATGGCTTCTCCTGGGATTCCCCCGAATGTTCTCAAAGTTTTTAGAGGTACCAGCTGGTATCATAGTAAACTACAGTCAAACCTCTCATAATCAATGGCCCTTCCATGGGAGCCAAAAGCATCGGTTTTCAGGGGTATCGGATATTGAAGGGGTCTTTATAGGGGCAAAACCAAGTCGGTGGACCCAAAACCCCCATCTAATTTGAAGGGGTCAAGTATCGGTTATACAACGCCATCTCCGTGTAAGCTTCTTTGAAATAACTGGAGTAAGTTCTCACAGGTTGACAGATGGGATGGATTCTCCTTGGGGGTAGAGTGCTTCCGAAATTCGTACATATCACAACGCTGGACCCACTTGCAATTTCGGCGTCGGTCGGTCATGCATCATGGTCAAAGGTCAAAACAAGAGTTAAGTAGTAATGTATAATCGGAGATTGGAAAAATCTAAGGTTCGGGGTTAATTTTGTTCTGCTATCTCTTGCTACCCAATTATGACCCTTCACATTGACTTCTATACGTTTTCTGTCACTGGTTCCAACCTTCGGTGTACAGCGAAGAGGTACACAAGCGGGTGTTCAGGAGGTGGTCTGACTTTGCTGTTTGCACATTCTTTGGGATCACGTTAAGTTCACGACAATTCACGAACACCACGGACTTGTTTACACTGATCGTCACCCTCAGACAAAGAACAATGGGAACCCACAATTGAACATATTTTCCACCTTCAGCAGGGAAAGGACAAGAAGGATCATATACGGGAAGCATGGGCAATTGATTGGCAAGGCCATGGCGATGCTGCTGTTATCAACGCAAGCGTGCTTGACTCTCGCAAGGAGGTCGTGTGTTAGTCACAATCATTATCCTTGCGAAGCTCTCAATAACTTCTTTTTATTGTCTGAGTAGCTACCGTGGAATGGGCTTCAGCGCTCGAGTTTTTCGTCAAATCCTACTTGAGAGGGCATCGTATTGTCGCGTTAGGCCATTCAGCGGGCACTTGTGCAATGTCGGTTCTATGTTTCCCATTACATAACAGTTAGCAAGGTTAATTGACAAGTGCGATTAGAATGTTATCCATGAAGAATTTTCCCGTTTCCAAGCCTCCATACATTGCAGTATTCCTTGTGGAACCAACCATTATGTCTCAGGAGTTGTTTGATGCCCATGCTAAAGAACGCCAAGACTTCGGAGAGGTGACTATGAAGGTCACATTGAACCGGGTGGATTCTTGGCCCACCCGAGAAGCCGCAGCTAGTTATTTGCGAAAAAGGCTTCCTTGGAAATCTTGGGATTCAAGAGTCTTTGACATTTATATTGTAAGCATAGATAAGGTGTATCTGGCAATTTTCGAGATTGACTTATTGAAAGAAACACGGGCTTCAAACCATACCTACGCCTGATGGTGAAGTTGTTTGCCTGAAGGCTAATAAAAGACAAGAAGGCATGGCTTACCTTGACTTTCCACCATACTTTGAGTCGGTCGTGCTCTTTCGCGAACGCTGTATGGTCATACCATTTCACATCATATTTGGGGAGAATATTGACTTGGTGTAAGAACATGATTTGTTTCTTTTACCTTGATGATGTTGTACTGATTGTTGTCCTCAAAGGCCCAGATACATCCAAGAAGCACTATCTGACCCCAGTCAAGGATTGAAACCAATGTCAGTCACACGTGTGTCTGATGCTGGGCATTTGGTCAGCTCTTGTTAATATGTCCGCAAGGTCTTTTCATGGAAATGTTGTTTTGTTTAGATTGTTCAAGAGAATCCGAATGCCCTTGCAGCTGCCATCTGCAATAGACTTGATAACACAGCTCAGCAGATGAAATCCAATATGTAGTTAATATAATTGCTCTTAATGGTGTCGGGCATAGAAATGAGTTAACCAAATTAAGGCATGAGGTTTTGTTCATGGGTTATGTTGATTGAGCTAGATCGAACAATGTGAGACTGGAAAACATTAGTTTAGAAAGAGATATAATAATGAGCATGCCAATATGGTACCACATTGAGTCAGACCCTAAGATAGGAAGATAGATAGCACTGGACAGGTGGCCTAACGGCTATCTGGTCTGTGTTGTTGGGTACAGTCATGGACAAGCAAAGTCAACTAAGTTGCTATCTTGGGAATGGGAATTTTTTTAGCCTAACTAAGTACAGAATCAGACTCAGAATGTTGAAATAAGCCTAAAAACATCTCTGAAGTTTTTCCCATGAGAAATTGGGTATGGCCAGAATTTTGGTCAATTTCATGCATTTTCTGAGGTGGGGCCAAAGCTTCCAGACAGAACAGCCTTTGAGATGGTATAGTCATGGACAAGCAAAATCCTTTAATTTGATATCTCTGAAATGATAGTTTTTTGAGTGAAACTAAGTACAGGATCAGACTCAGAATGCTAAAATATGCCTAAAAACACATCTCCCAACTTTTTCCCACAAGAAATTGAGTATGGCTAAATTTTTGGTCAATTTCATATGTCTTTTGAGGCAGGGGCCAAGGCCTCCAGGTGCATCAGAGCAGCCCTTGAGATGGTGTGTGTAAGGGCAACCTCTAGAGGCTGTGGCTCAGTCACATAGCTGGCAGAGGGAGATCCAAAGTGTATTAGAATATATACTGACAATATCATGATAGTGTTACAGATACTATCCTGTTTGGGTCAGTTATGCTATGTGGTCACATGATTAGAACTTAGAGACATGCTCAAACAACACATCATCCTCAGTTGTTCTCTGTTATCATGACATTACACTGAGGATGTGAGTGTTTCTCTCGCTATGTATCAGGTTGTTTCTAATAGGGAATAGTCTCTTGACTGTTTCCTAGACTGTTTCCTAGTATTTTTTATTGTATCGCAGGTTCTGGAGTCTGGCTTAATAGGTTATGGGCTTCCCTCTCTAGGGTTGCTAGTACTCCAAGATCCTACCACATGCCACTGAATCATTCCTTTGGCATTTTTCTGGTTTCTTATTTAGGTCCTCGTCACTCTGGTCTGTCGAGTAGTTCTTGCTTTTTCCTTGGGTCACCAGTATGTCCAACCCTTTCACCCAGCATGCCCAATCAGGTCATCCTGTACCTGTACCAGGGAATCTGTTGCGATGGCCTTCTTTGATGGGTGTCCCACCCCAATCTGAGTCTTTTTCCCAGGATTTGCTTCCACATTTCTTGCCCTTGTCTTCTGCTACAGCTTTTTCTCATTCTCTTTTACATCCTTTTAAATGTACGCATTACAATAGACCACATATATCTTCTTCGCTTGCCAATTCTTTTGTCCCTCCTGATTTTGGTACATCTACTCCAGTCTCATCTACTGTTCCTCCCAATTTTCCAAATGCTTTGCATGTTCCCACACCTGTTCGTCCTAGTAGACCCCAATTTCACAATTTTGCTTCAACCTCTTCTTTGAATCATCAACATTTATCATCCTTTGTCTGCTTCTGCTTTGCATTTTTCCCCTTCTCTTTCCACACCTCTTCAGACCTATTTGAATGCGGGTCCTACGTTTCATCCTCCACCTCCTGTAGATGTTCCCTGTTTTACCCCACCTTCACCTGTCCCCTTACGTCCTGTATCTTTGTCTCATTCTTCCTTGGCTTTTCTCTCTGTACCTTCTCCTGTTTGAGGCATTCCTCCTTTGGCGCTGCAGGTTCCTTCTCCTCAACCTCTTTTTGCAGATAGTCCTCCTACTTCTCTTCTTATGTTGCCTTATTCTTGGTATCCATATCCTTATTACTACCCCCCTTTCCCTCCAACTGCACATTCTTTTCCTTTCTCTTCTCCTCCTCCTGTTGCTCCATCTCCACCTTTTTCTTCCTCTTCTCCTGCTGAGCCCCTTTTGGATTCTAAGCTTCCTCCCCTTTCTACTATTTTTCATTTCAATTCTTCTGTGGATTGGGGTTTGTAGATTAATCCTGTGATGGCTCTGATTGATCATATGGGATTGAATGGCCATATTTGTCCCATTCTATCTTCAGGATCCCCCTATGATCCTACTTGCAAGGTTGTGGTCGCTCTGGCCCCCCCTTCATCTTACTCAGGATGCTTCTTGTGTCTATGAAATTTTCTGGAAGAACAATAACATTTGCTCACACATTATTTCAGGCAAGTTGTCAGCGGAGATTCTCAACTCTCTTCTCCCAGCTCGAGAGGGTCCTCATAATTTTCCCATTCGCACAGCATGCAATCTTTTTGATTTCTGGCAGTGCTGCCTTGGCCCAGTGAATCAAGAATTCAGTGTTCAATCTCTATTGTGCTCCCAATGCCATTCCTTCTTATGTTCAGGCTTGGCACATTGCCGTCAATCAGTTATCTCAGACTGCGTAGGACTTTATACTATACGAGAGAATTCAGAAATTTATGGATGGTATTCTGGATCATTGTGCCTTCACTTTCTTATGTGAAGAGGTTCGTCGCTCATGGACAAACAACCCTGAGAGCACTTTTGACTTTTTCTCCCTGGCTGACACCATCCTTGATACCAATATTGATGTCCGTTGGCACCTTCAGTCATCTGTTCCTCACCACAACAAGGCATCAATGCTTTTGACTTCTCATCCTCCTGCTTTGAATACTCCTTCCTCTCAACAACCCAACATTCCTGATCCTGGCTCTTCTCAGCGTATTTCTCCTTCTGAGGTCTCTAGGGACTCATTTTCTTGGCCACACGCACATGTGGCAATTTCTGACTCATTGACTGATAACTCTTCATCTACTATACCCATCATCCCTGACAGCACTGACACATCCGATGTATTACCTGTTGTACTTGATGATGACAGCAATGATATGGCTTTTCATCTGTATGATCTACCCAACAGGTTAACACCACTGTTTCATGCGTTTGTGAGCTCAACTGACCCTGTTGCATTGGCCTTGATTTCCTCCTGTTTCAATTCTATCCTTGATTTGGGTTGTACAACTCACATCATTCGTGATAAGCACTGTTTTTGGACCTACAATGAAGATTTGGCAGTACCAGTTGGCACTGCTAACTGTGGTAGACTCAACACATTAGACTAGGGAGAAGTTCGTTTTTGTGTGATTGTTGATGGCAAACCCATTGTGTTGATATTGTCTGACTGTCTTTATGCTTCCAATGTTCCCATTAATCTTCTCTCTGTTGGTTTTATGACCAAATGCGACCTGGAACTGTGCTTTGAAAAGGAGGCGACAACCATATATTTTCCAGAATCCTCCCAACTTTGTGGAAAGTCTCTACAGGCAATGGTTTTGAATTGTTGATGACGCCCAAATTGCGCTAAGGTGCACTATCACTAGTACAGCTACTTAGTCAATATAGCTTTGGGTGTGCTAAGTATGGAAGAGAGTCCCGGACAGGTCCCAGAGAACGCACAGTAGGCAAGAGGTTGGTGGTAAGGAAAAGGGGAGATTGGTGCTTATGTAAGGCCCAAAATGCGGCAAGAGTATGCTAAAAATCACCAATGAAAGGTGCTAAGAGGCACGGGAAAGAGTCACCAAGGAAAGGCGCTAAGGAGCATGGGAGAGAGTCGCCAAGGAAAGGCGCTAAGGAGCGTGGGAGAGAGTCACCAAGGAAAGGCGCTAAGAGACACTGTAAAAGAGTCACTAAGAGGCGCTAAGTGTTAGCACCTAAAAGAGATGATAAAATGACGAGATTGCTTAGCAGATCTAAGCACAAATGCCTTGCCATAGTTGCAAGGCACTAAGAGATTGCAGACAGAAAGAGTGAGAGAGAACTAAAGCAGAGTCCCCTTGCCGACACGGTCAACAAAAGGTAGTCTGTTGCGTAGGGTGACCGAAATGTTGGGATACAATCCCTACTGCCCAATTGATCCTGTACTACTAACAAAAAGTAAGTATTTATATGCCCTGAATCAAACTATATGGTGAAAAAGTCCACAATCATGCTGTCAGTCTGAGTTGGCAAGAAGCTAAGCAATGTCAGGTGCTAAGGTGAAACTCCAAGCTGTCTGTCATAAAATACTTCATCATTCCTGCTGCCACTGGCTAAGAGCATCATGGGTGCCAAGTGTCTGTGTCCGTGTATGGCCCTGAAGGGTGAGTGGCAAGGTGCGGCAAGGTGTCAAGAGGAGTGCTAAGAATAGATGGTGCCATAAAGAGTGGTCCTGGAGTAATTAGAGGCTCCAGCTGCAAGTTATTAATATAAAAATATGCAAAAATTAGCCCCTGGAGCGCTAAGACGTGCCGCTCCTGGTGGTCTCAGTGTGCCAATGTGAGGTGCTTGTGTTGGCGCTATCCGTGGTCATCTATAATGGGAGCTCATCATTGTCTGTCTTTTCTTCATTGTGATTTTATTCTTCTTGGGATTTCTGGCACTACTTTGTTTCCTGCAATCACTTTTTCATCTCTGAATTTTCCCAAGATTCCGATTACTTCCACTTTTTGGCATTGATGATTGGGCCATCCTGCTAGGGATACTATGTGGATTACTTTGACTAAGGGCTGCACAATTGGGGTTAATTTTAAGAGATCTTTTCATGATGACCACTGCATCCCGTGTATCATTGGAAAACAACCTGCTAGGCCCTATGACAATTTTCAACATTGCGCTTCTAGTGTTTGTGAGCTCATGCACATGGATTCATGTGGACCTTTCCCAACTCAGTTTGCAAATGGACATTCATCCTATTTCCACTCAATTTTCAATGACTATTCAAACTATGGAAGCACTGCATTATTATCAAAGAAGGATTACACGTGTAAACACTTCAAGGACTTCCAGGCTCATCTTGAACTCAAATCTGGAAACAAAATTCTCAATGTTTGCTGTGATAATGCGAAGGAGTTTGTTGAGGGTCAATTGAAGAACCACTTGGATGATAAAGGAATCACCATACAGTCAACAGCGGCATATGCCCACCAGCAGAATGGGAAGGTGGAATGTATATTTGCACCCTGAAGGATATGGTGCAAACTCTCATGGCTGAGGCTGGCCTACTTATTTCCTTCCTAGGCAACACTATCTTAACGGCACAATACCTGCAAAATTGTTTGCCTACGTTGACGCTGCCTGATTTTACAACTCCTTACAAGATCATTGAGGGTTACAAACCTGATCTCTTCCATCTTTGGGTATGGGGTTGTCAGTGTTTTGTTCTTTTTCCAAAGGAAACACATCAAAAAGGGAATACCAGGCAATTTGAAGTGGTCTTTGTTGGATATGAAGAAAATTGAGTTGGATGGCACGTTCAAGATATGAATGGCAAATACTTTTTCTCCCACAATGTTGTGTTCAACAAAAATGTGAGAGGCAAATTGCAGCCCATGAATATTTCATCTATGGCACAGATATCATGACCACAATTGTAACAAAGTTACAGGGATTGTGAGAGCTTAGGTTCACACT
>QFEW01001422.1:0-12178 GCA_003316525.1 Termitomyces eurrhizus
GTTTCGAGCGTTCCAGGCGCTACGCATGTATCTTATTGGTGTTCGAAACTTGATTGTCGAAGTTGACGCATGCTACATCAAAGGAATGCTCCAGAATCCAGACATTCAACCTTCGGCTAGCATGAATCGCTGGGTGGTAGCGATACTAATGTTCCACTTCGAGCTTGTGCATGTCAAAAGTGCGTTTCACGGACCTGATGGACTATCTAGGCGACCTAGACAGCCGGAGGACGAAGCGCTAGACGAAAGCGATAATGATGTATTTGACGACTGGATTGACCGGTTGCACGGTTTCATACATATTATTCAATTGCCTATTTCGGCCCTTCGCGAAGACCAACCTATCTCAACCTGGCTACACCCTATCACTCTGTACCAGCCTAATCCGTATCAGGCTCCATCGACTTTCTACACAGCCAGTATCTATAACGTCGCTAAGCCGCATAATGATCTAAAGATAGTCGAGGAACCAAGACCCTTACGGGAAGATAGTCGCAACCTTCCATATTTGGCGGTACCTCGTAGCGCCAAGGCTAAGTCAGAAGACCAGCGAGTCGATCAGGTTAGGAAATGGTTACAGGATTTGCACCGACCATCAGACCTTACAGATATGGAATACGCCACCTTCATTCGATATGCAACGACTTTCTTTATGATTGAAAACCGGCTTTGGCGACGAAATAGGTCTGGCGCTCACAAATTAGTAATTAAGCCAGAGGGCCGCGTTAGGATTTTGCGTGCTATGCACGATGACTTGGGACATTGAGGACTCTACTTGACGCGGGCGAATTTATTGGAACGTTTCTGGTGGCCTCAAGTTAGCGCCAATATCGCATGGTATATTCGTACTTGTCATCTCTGCCAAATCCAACAGACGCGCCAAGTCCTTATTCCTCCAACCGTAGCGACTCCAGCACCCTTGTTCGGAAAAATATATATCGACACTATGCACATGCCCAAGTCGGGGCGCTACAAGTACATTATCCAGGGAAGGTGTTCTTTGGTACATTGGCCGGAGTTCCGTATGCTCCAGCGGGAAAATACCGACGCTATAGCTAAGTGGCTCTTCGAAGATGTTATTTGCAGATGGGGAGCCCTTCACGAGATTGTTACAGACAACGGAGCACCGATAGTTAAGGCGCTTACCTACCTCGCTAAGAAATACAACATACAGCATATTCGGATCTCAGGATACAATAAGCGCGCTAACGGTATAGTGGAAAGGCCACATTTTGACGTACGACAGGTGCTATTTAAGGTGGTAGACGGTGACGAAAGTCGCTGGAGCAAAGCGACTTATTCGGTCTTTTGGTCCGAACGAGTTACCGTACAGAAAAGGATGGGCTGCTCCCCCTACTACGCGGCGACTGGCACTCATCCCCTGCTTCCAGCAGACGTTGTGGAGGCCACATACCTACAACCCCCACCTAACTCAATCCTGTCCTCTACCGACCTTATCGCTAGGCGTGCCATTGACTTACAACGACGCATGGAGGATCTAGAGCGCCTACACGAGGTGGTATTTCAAGCTAGATGACAAGCCGCATTACGATTTGAAAGCAAGCATAGCGCTACTATCCGAGACTACAACTTTACAGCTGGCGCCTTAGTGCTAATGTGCAACTCGAAAATCGAAGTAACCCATAACAAAAAGATGCGACCTCGATACCTAGGGCCCCTCATAGTCGTTTCCTGCAATAGGGGAGGAGCCTACATACTCTGCGAGCTGGACGGCTCGGTTTTGCATCAACCGGTAGCGGTGTTTCGACTCATTCCCTACTTAGCGCGTGAACACATTCCACTACCTTTGCCGGCGCTAGACATTGACATGGCCAAACTGCGAGAGCTTGAAGAGACCGAGTTGGTGGACGATGATGAGATCACTCCTGATGACGAAGAGGAACAATAAAAGACCACGGAAAACGAGGCGCCAGCGGTTAGCGCCCCCTGCTACAGACTTAAAGCATGCGCTAGTAACCACGAAAGGGGTGCATAAATTGGCGATACTAATACATGCGGCACTACCAAACTATACTTGACTACGAAAGTTTAAGACAACGACGACGACCGCTGACGAAGGCCCTTGACTCGCTCCTTGTGTCGCCTATAGGCGGGAGGAGCACCGGAAGGGGGACAAATGGCAGCGTTAGGCGGAGCGGGAGGAGCACTGGAAGGGGGACAAATGGCAGCGTTAGGTGGAGCGGGAGGAGCGACTGGAGGAGGAGGTATGGGAGCGCGAGGAGGAGGCACGGGAAGGGCAATTGTAGGTGGAGCGTGGGAAGGACCCGGGGGAGCGGCGGGACGAGTAGGGGACGAGTACCACCCGGCCTTGTCCAAGCGACGCTCTAAAGCTGTGAAAGAAACGATCACGCGGTCGAGCATGGCTCTACTAGCATTAAGGTTGACAAGAACCGGAAGAGGGAGCCAGGAAAGGCTCTAGAAAAGGGCAGGGAGTTAGCTAACCAAAGCTAGGCAAAAAAGGGGTATAGGTACTAACCAAACCCCCGGTCTCGCGGAGAAGACTATGAAGGCTCAACGCGGTACTAGTAATGGTCTGCTCCTACAACACGCATAAGTATTACCTAAAGCATGCGCTAATAAAGGGTTTACGGTGACTAGGGCCGGGTCCGTATCTATCTCCCATTCGGCGGAGGCCGCTAGCAGGATCCGGTATCGGCGCACAAGGGTCAATATGTTGCTGTTCTCCTGCGGAAAGCCGCCGTCAGGCATTAACGCGAGGAAGCGCTTGAGGCAATCTAGGATGAGAGGCCGGTGAACGAGTACGGGGTCATCAAGAAGGAGGGAAGGTTCTGGCATGATATGATACTAACCGGGTTAACAGCGCACGCCAGAATCCATAAAATACCTCCAGCTGGTTGCAGGGTCGCGGATACTTGGGAACTCTTACATGCGCAAACAATCATGAGGGGGGGGGGAGAAGACAGCGATGCATTTCATATAACTACGACAAAAGAAATCAACTAGCCAAAATCTGTCAGCCCGGTGGCGCCACGGAAAAGAAGGAGCCGACTTACATAAACGACATGGGAGACGGACAAGTATCAAGGACCGGGCAAAAGGAGAGACCTGGGAGGCCGCCAGCCTTCAGCTGGACCGCGAAAAAGCCGGCCACCAGTAGACGAGCGGGGCGCCTAGCGGGGCAATGCGTTAGAAGGAAGAAAACGAGGTAATAAGGTAACGGACCAGGTAGTGACTCTCCTCAAGCAGCAACTCAAGACGCTCCTTCGTTTCCTTGGTCGCGATTTGCTTTATTGGGTGACTATCAGAAGAGAAGGAGGGCAAAAAAGGCAATAGCGCACCTGAAAAATCCTACTCCAGTTTTTCTCCATACCGAAACGGGTCAATGGCAGGTCATCGTTCCAGATCTCACAGGCCACACGAAGTAGCTGGCAGCGACGACCTAATTCAACGACTCCGTCGGTCAGTCTGGGCACGCCGACCGCTGGGTAGTGGTGGAAGAACGAGGTAGCGCGTTCCAGGAAAGTGGGGGGATCAATTACGACGTGAGCACGATCACAACGGGCAGTCCACACGATGCCGGTTGGGCTTTCCATCGCAAAGACTGATGAGATGCTGTCGAGGCATGGGCAATTTATAGGACTCGGACGGTGTTTCAACTAGCGACAGCATGGGAGGGCACTTCTCAAGGGGCTTAGACCCTGACGCAGACATGAACCAATAGGATGCGCTGGAGTCCATTTTAGGTCGCACAAAGAGGGAATTAATCTTCGAGATCTAGCGCTTATAGCCACCATCACCGAATAACCACAAGCGATCAGTGGCACTCTATTTCTTATACATTAAAACTTCTTGCATGAATTGACTTATTTTTCTACAGACGATACCTATTTCTTCCTAGGCTAGCGCGATATTGGCTATTGGATCGCGCTGGTAATAGGGGTTTTTATGCCATGATGATTTACTGAGCGTTTCCCCTTTTTCTTACTTTATATTTTGATTACTTACAAACTGACAATTTCGAAACAAGGGGAGGGGAGCGTTTATTTTTAGTATAGCTATCACAGACTACGTATCAAAGTTTTCAAAGTCCACAAAAATTCGAAGCGCTACGGGCCGGCGACTACGCATCAGATGCAGAGAGAGCGGGATCACCCAATGGAAGCAAGTTCCCGTCTTGAATGGCGTTACTCGCTTGCCACTCAAGCGCATCAGTGATGTCGTCATGGAGCTCAAGCAGGAGGAGCTCACGGCGCGCTAAGGTGGAGACATGAGGACGGAGGAGGGCGAGTTCGTTACCGATGACGTCGGTCACGTCCTTGACTTGGCGAAGTTGTTGATGGAGATCGGCGGCAGGACGAAGGGGAGTGACAGGATAAGAGAACTCATCCCCAAGCCAAGGATAGGCATCGCCGGAAACGTGCATGGCGGAGGGAGGAGTCCAAAAAGGATCAAACTTAGCGGAGGTCAGCGGAGAGGCGAACTAACTAGGAAAGGCAGACTTACTCAAACGGTTACGGGAGCACGGGGGGTCCATTCATGGCGCTCATCGCCTGGGGACATGGCCCTAGCAGAAGAAAGGCGGATGCCATAGGAAGGCAAGTACCTCCAGCGGCGGCGGTGCTCGCCCTGAGCTACTAAGGTCCCTTCGGACTCAGGCGCGGTAGAGGACTCGCGAGTACTGGGGAAAGAAGAGAGGCTACGAGGAGGGGTAAGAGATGGTGTAATAGGAAGAGCGACAGGGGAGGCGCTAGCCGCGGCAGGCTCGGGAGCAGGGGTAGCGCCGGCAACAGCCATCACGACATCTTCGGCGGGCTGGATATCCACGACGACCGGAAGCAAAGGAGTAGGGGACCTGGCAACAAAGAGGTTAGCGCAACTTAAACAGGAAAACACGAACACTACGCACCGATTACCACTGGGGCCGCTCTGATAAGGGTTAGCGGCGATAGGGGGAGTAATGCAAAGCAGAAGAGCGCGTACTGCCAATAGCGCATCGGTGTCGACTACAGGCCCAGCCTCATCGTCATCCTCGCCCTCAGCATCTCTCTCGGTATCCTCGCCCTCATCAGTAGACAACTCGGTAGAAGACAAGACAACGGGAGTAGCAGGTGCTAGCTCCTGGCGCTTACCAGGACTCTTGCTAGGGGAGGCGACAATGGGCTTACGTTTCGAAGGGATGGGACGATGGGGAGAGCGGGCAAAGGGGGCCGCCACGGTGGTACCATCTTGGGTGATGGGAAGCGCTAGACTTGCAGCACTAATCACAGTGGGCTGACGAGTAGCGGCCAGATTGTGTTGCTGCAGCACGAAGGCCCGGGCGTTACGAACTAGGACGGCGCGCTCGTAATTGCGCTGCATGATAGCGTCCCTACCACGTTCGCGAGTACGAATCCCATTGAAGGCACAGCCCCGTTTCAACGCATCGCAGCGGTAGCAGGGAAGAGAAGCGGTAGGAAACCAGCAACCCTCGGGATTGTTTTCAGACCAGCATTTATCGCACTGGGAAAGAATTTAGCGACGTCATCAACCTTTCAGGGGCGAACAAGTACTTACCGCACCAATCTTCGCCCTAAAAGCGCGGCGCTCCACGGGTGCCACTGTAACCTTCTTCTTAGCACCGAGTACTTGGACACCAGCCGGGAGGCCGGTATCAATAATGGTAGTGTCGCGACGAAGGCGCAACAGATCACAAAGCTCCGCGTCGGTAAACATAGTTTGGTTGGGCGCCTAAGGAGGGCTCGATCAGGCGCTAGAGACAAGCGATCTTGAAAGGAAACACTTACGACATACAAAGGGGCAACATGAGCGGGGAGATTGACCTAATAAGCAGAGTTAGCAGAAGAACCAAAGGCAAGAACACAAGGATGCACGGTACGTTTAGGAGGGCTAACGAGAGCAGGGGGCGCGCAGTTAATAACGACGGCAAAGTTACGGGGAGGAAGGCGAGAAATAGTATGAGTAGGTCCGGGCCAGGGCTCACTGGCGGTAACGGCAATCCGTTTGATGGCCGAATGAGGAGGCGCAGTACGAGTGGGAGAAATGACGATAGGTGCAGGGCGAGCAGGAGAAGCATCGCCACGAAAAGGACTACCGAGAACGGGAGGAGGCAGAACAGAAACAGGAGCAACAGGAGCGGCCGGAGCGGAAGGAACGGTAGGGGCCAACAAGGCACTAGGAAGACTGGCAATGGTGGGCAACGTAGCAACCGACTACTCAGGGTTAACTTGGAAGATGTGAGGAAGAAGAGGAGGGGACTCACTTCGCCAACCTTGGTACTAGCCAGCAGGGCGTCAATCTTGTCGGAGAGGAAAGGAGCCTAGTATGGGCGCTGAACCTTAGCACCACGAACCCAAAATCAAACTTAGAAACTTACGAAAAGGTCCGCGAAAGGGCGCAACCAATCGGCACTTTCGTATTCATGGTACCAGGCCACACACCACTCGCGAACCTCGGCACCCCGCTCCCAGGAACTGTTGGAGCCGCGGACCACGAGCCAGCGCCGGTAGAGTTGCATAATGCCAGGAACGGTTTGTGGCGCATCGGCGGGACCGACAGACTTAGCGCGATCAAATAAATAAGAGGCCTTAGCCAGGAAATTGCGAAGAGCAGAGGCATCGAAAGGAGTGGACATGTTGGGAAAGATGGAAAGGAAAACACGAGAAGGAGAAGTGCAGAAAACGACTTTTATAAGGCGCCGGCGGCATCATACGGACTGTAGCGCAGCCAAATTAATAACGGCGTTTGACTGAGGACAGTCAATTTTTCAGTTGGGGGGAGATGATAGGCTTCTACTCGGACTGAGCGCATCAAGAGACATTATAGGCCAACCAACACTTGACGTATTCAGGACTCTAGTGACCAGTTGGGAATATAGAGCAGCTCTAGCTCTGGCAAATTACTACAGGATGTGGAAATTTATCCTAACCCCTAGCTACCAGGCCTTCAGCGCACTCCTTTCATCTAGCCCAAGGATGAAGAAGGCTCATAACGTATAACGCTAGCACAATGGCGGGAGAGGACTCTAACTAAACCCCAATCACTTCCAGAAGGAGCCAGCAGCAGACGCTGCCATTTGACGAGGAACTTCAATCAGAAGTCTAAAAGGATCAATGACGGCAGCACTGGATATACTTAAATCCGACATCTGGACCTGCCAGGAACTAATACAATGAGTAGCGCTGACATTAGCGCTCACGGCGTCTGTCGAGGATTTTCCGACCATACCCCGGAACAGCCTGGCCAATCGGAAATATAGTAAAAGTGAGCAGACTCGTACAATTCTAAGTCAATATAGAGTCGCCGCTGGTCGCCGTGGGTCATAACGCCGTTGGTCGCCGTCAGCCATGAGCAAAAGGTCGCCGTTGACAGGTCGCCGTTAGAGGAAACCACGAGGAGAGGCGCTAGGAGGTAGCGCCGCAGATGGGCTCGTATCTTGGCAAACACGGTAGCGCATAGTATATAAAATAGCTACTTTACATGTATATAACAACAAATCGTAACCCCTCGAACACACAGTTACACTTAGCATTCAACTCGCGCTAGCTTCCTTTGACTTCGTCACTAAGTCGGGCGCTAGCTTCGTCTATCTCGTCTTCATCATTTACGGTGCCACCTACAGGCACAATACGCTGCGCTACTCGTCTTTTCTCCAATATCTTTGCCTAAACTACGACGCTTACCGTCTGCCAGGTAGCCCCCGAAGCGCTATAATCTAGCGCATTGTTTTACTACCTCCACTCGAGCACACCGGGACCCTGTCAGGACTCCTCACAACTACGTACGCCAAGCGCTGGAGACGGCGTTGTACTGCGTATACGTCCAGCGCACCCAACCACTGTTGGTGTCATCAACGCCAACAACAATTTGCGAAGGAGCATGACACAGGATTTTTGACCAAAGATGAGTTGAATGTCCTTACCGACCTCGTCACTAAGCAAGATAAAGCCTTCGCTTGGGAAGACTCAGAACGCAGCAGTCTATGTACAGACTTCTTCCCACCTGTCGTAATCCCGACCATTCCTCACGTACCGTGGACTGAGCACAACCGACCATTACCGCCTGGAATCGAAGCTGAGGTCTGCCAAATTATTAGGGCCAAGATACAGGCTGGCGTCTACGAGCCCTCCAATAGTTCTTACTGCTCCTGATGGTTCTGTGTCCTCAAAAAGAACGGCAATCTACGCATAGTGCACAGTCTCGAGCCGCTGAATAGAGTTACAATACAACACTCTGGCGTACCGCCTTTCCCTGACCACATTGCCGAGTCCTTTGCCAGGCGCATTTGTGGCACCACCCTTGACCTTTACGTTGGCTACAACGAACGCCTAATACACCCTTCTTCCCGAGATCTCACTACCTTTCAAACTCCGTTTGGCGCGTTATGCCTAGTTAACTTGCCAATGGGCTGGACAAACTCAGTCCCCATATTCCATGACGACATTACTTTCATCCTCCAGCCCGAGATACCGCATAATGTCCTAAGCTTCATTGATGACGTTGGCGTCAAAGGCCCCAAAGACTGGCGACTTGTAAACGGCTTACCGGCGACCCATCCCGACAACTCCAACATTCACTTAGCGCTATGGGAGTTTTTCCAGCTGCTCAACCGAGTTCTCCAACGTATGAAGTATAGCGGTGGAACCTTTAGCGGTCATAAGCTCCTCCTTTGCGTGCCAAGGTTCAAAATACTTGGTCACATCTGCACTCCCGATGGACGCGTTTCCAACGAGTCTTGCTTAGCACTCTTGGAGCAATGGGGTCCTTGCCGCGACTTATCTGAAGTCCGCGCCTTTCTTGGTACTGTTGGCGTTCTCAGAATATTCGTCAAAAACTTTGCCCATCGCGCACATGCCCTTAACCGACTTACCCGCACTAACAAGCTCTTCAAATTTGGGCCAGACCAGGTCATTGCACAACGAGACTTAGTAAAAGCCCTACAAGACGCCAAACCCCTAGTTCCCATCGACTATAGCTCTGCCGATCCTGTTATCTTGGTGGTGGATACCTCGTACATTGCCGTTGGTTACTTCTTGTGTCAGTGCCTTAGCGACAATCGGAAACAGCGATGTTACAACCGCTTTGGGTCTATCACGCTAAACAACAGAGAGTCTCGCTATAGTCAGCCTAAGCTAGAGCTCTATGGACTCTTCAAAGCCTTCCGGTCGCTAAAGATGTATCTGATTGGCGTGCGGAACCTGATTGTTGAAGTCGACGCTAGGTACATCAAGGGCATGCTGCAGAATCCCGATATCCAGCCATCCGCTAGCATGAACCGTTGGGTGGTCACTATTCTTATGTTTCACTTTGAGTTGGTGCACGTCAAGAGCTCTTTCCACGGACCAGATGGACTCTCTAGGCGACCGCGGCAGCCTGGCGACCCGGCAGTGGATCCACAGGCGGATAGCGATTTCGAGGACTGGATTGACAGATTACATGGTTTCGTGCACCTTATACAACAGCCAGTTCCCCTACTACGACGGCAACAGCCTGCCAGTATCCTTTTACATCCCATTGTCCCTTACCGCCCCGAGATCTTTAGCGCACTCCTCACATTCTACACGGCAAGCATTTTTGGTCAACACTCGCCTCCAGTAAAAGTCGTACAAGAACCCAATCGCTAAGAGAAGACAGCAGAAACCTGACCTACAATGCCGTTCCCCAAATCGCCAAGGCAAAGGCAGAAGACCGTCGCTTGTTAATAGTGGAACAATGGATACAAGACCTCAAGCAACCCGCAGGCCTTACCGACGAGCAATATGCAATCTTTATCCGATATGCCACCCACTTCTTCTTTACCGACAACCGCCTTTGGCGACGAAATCAAGATGGAGCTCACAAGCTGGTCATCAAGCCAGAAAGTCGCTTATGAGTCCTGTGCGCCATGCATGACGAGCTAGGACATAGAGGTTTGTATGCTACCCGAGCCTCTTTGTTAGAACGATTCTGGTGGCCACACGCTAGTGCCAATATCGCCTGGTACATTAGGACTTGCCACCTCTGCCAAATTCAACAAACATGCCAAGTACTCATACCGCCAACCATTGCAACGCCAGCTCCCCTCTTTAGCAAAATTTAGGTTGATACCATGCATATGCCCAAATCTGGTCGCTACAAGTACATCATTCAAGGTCGTTGCTCGCTAATCCATTGGCCTGAATTTCGAATGCTCCAGAGAGAAAATACAGAGGCGGTCGCCAAGTGGCTGTTTGAGGACGTCATTTGCCGTTGGGGAGCGCTAAGAGAAATCATCACAGATAACGGTGCGCCAATTATCAAAGCGCTAACATATCTTGCCAAGAAATACAACATTCACCACATTCAAGTATCTGGCTACAACAAACACGCCAATGGCCTGGTAGAGAGACCATATTTTGACGTACGGCAAGCGCTCTTCAAGGCAGTTGATGGCGACGAGTCTCGTTGGAGCGAGGCGACCTATTCAATATTTTGGTCGGAAAGAGTTACCATTCATAAGCGCATGGGTTGTTCTCTCTATTACGTGGCTACTGGCACCCATCCGTTACTCCCTGCTGACATTATAGAAGCGACCTACCTTCAGCCAGCACCCAACAGTATCTTAGCGACTACCGATCTGATCGCCAGACAAGCTATTGATTTCCAGCGAAGGAAAGAAGATTTAGAGTGACTTCACGAGGTAGTCTTTAGCGCCCGTCGCCAAGCAGCCCTACGATTCGAGACCGAGCATAGCACTACTATCAAGGATTACAACTTCCCGAGGGGCGCGCTAGTGCTTATGCGCAACTCCAAAATCAAAACCTCATACAACAAGAAAATGCGCCCGCGCTATCTAGGACCCTTGGTAGTTATCTCTCGTAACCGTGGAGGCGCTTATGTGCTCTGTGAATTAGATGGTGCAGTACTACATCGACCTGTTGCCACCTTTTGCCTATTACCGTATCTTGCCAGAGAGCAAATTATCTTGCCGTTAGAAGCGCTAGACATCGACACTGCCAAGCTTAGGGAACTTGAAGAAACAGAATTATTGGACGATGATGATTTGCCGACTCTAGTTGAAGAAGAAGAAAATGATTAGAAAAGACTATATCTTGATAAGCTCTTTCTTTCTATTACTTACCTTACTTATCTTTCTTGCCGATACTTACTGTACTATATCCCACAGACAATTTCTTACGTAGTCAAGTTGCAGCGCTAGTGTGTCGCCAACGCTTAGCGCTCTGTGCAACTCTCGCCAAGGGTTTTTCGCTATGATGATTTACTGAGTGTTTCCCTTTTTCCTAAAAATTTGTCTAAGTCTCTCACCTACTACTCCTCTTACTAAAACCTACCTTAGAATACTTGCCACTTGCTTTCTCTTTGCTTTACTTTCTTGACTCTCTGCTGTTGCGCTAACTCAGATTACGGGACTTATCATTCCACTCGGCAAGGGATATATATGCGTGTACGGCAATAGGCAAAAATCTATATACACGACGGCCTATCTACCCTAAGGTCCATCAGTCTTCATTTTCAGTAAGCGACGAGGAGTCGTCAAGCGGCAAGAGGTCGCCAACTTGCACGTGGTTGAGAGTTTGCCACTCCAGAGCCTCGTTGCAGTCGGCTTGATATTCCTGCAAGGTATCCATACTCCTGGTCAAGTTGGAATACCGCAGATGCGAAGCCATAATTTGCTCCCAGGCTCGCTTGTGCTCACGACCTAGCACCGCTCGCATGCTTGCCGCACGCGCCACCATCCGCTCTATCACCTGGAGAGGGTAAAGGGCCACCACAGGATAAACCAAGTCCTCCCCCAGCCACTCGTGAGAATTGCCAGTGACTCTTGGCTGAGGCTGGGGGGTCCACGACGAGGGCCCACTCGAGCTCGTCCAGAGCTGTGTCACCAAGTCACCCTCACTTACTCAGGGGGTGGCAGGCTCCACCATCGGCAACTCCTGAGACTCGCCAGGGACGTCCCGCAAAGTCTTGTCCATTTCCCCCTCGGCATCTTCATTGCCGCCCTCTACCTCCTCACGACCTGGCGATCCTCCCCATGTCTTCTCCTCCCCAGCTAACTCCTGCGCGCCAGCAGGCTCTCCCATTACAACGTCACCTTCATCTCCTGAGGCACCAGCAGTCGAAACATCAGCAGGCGTGTCTTCAGGCAAGACGAGAGGGGACAGTAGGCGGCTGGGGCCAGCCTCACCGCTAACGGGAGGGAGGCAGCTGGCGGCAAGGGCTT
>QFEW01001424.1:0-11413 GCA_003316525.1 Termitomyces eurrhizus
ACTAAGGGGCCCCACACTATGGGCATGCCTATACCGAGCCAAATACGAACCAATGGAGGCAGGCAAAACAAAAGCAGAGGATGCGATTAAAGAAACCGTAAAAAAATTGATCTACGTTGAGCATGATGAAGAATTCACAGTGATCTTCCTGGAACAGGATCTCCCTGCAGATGGCTCCAACAGATTCCCCCATCCATACCACGTCCTTATCGCCGGCCTAAGCCAATCACAAGTCAGGCACCTCACAGACCTCGAAGTGGTAGCGACTAAGGAAGCCACGATCTTCTTCGTCCCACGAGAACTGCCCCGCCATCTCTATGTCATGACCCTGAGAGGGCTAAAATACAACAACACCGAAAACGCTAGGGGCCTAGTCGAGGACCTGGTCCACACGACCCTAAGACACTCCCCAGAAATCCGTGCAATAATAGAAGGGAACCTCGACCTGGACACCACCCTCGAGCAGATGCTAGACCAGACTCTGAGAGTAAGAGCGTTGTACCTCCCCATCAAACAACGAGAGTCCACAACCAGATGTTGGAGTATCTACTTCACGAACGACCTCGGTCTGGACAGCAACAGCCACAAACTATTGACCAGGAAGATGCGAGCATGCCTTTTCAGAACCATCAGTTTTGGCAAGGGCTATGCACTCACCAAGCTGGAACAACCGCTCTGCACCGGCTGTAAGTCGGCAGACCATGACTCCTTCAACTGTCCCTTTTCGAGGATCCCAGGCTGGCTCGGCTACAAACCAGGAGGCCAGAGAAATACAGCTGGTGAAACCAAATACCTAGACGACAATCACCCAAACTTCAGAGGCAGAGGCAGAGGACGCCCCCGAGGTAAAAGTGACCGCCCTCCCAACAGTAGCGGAGAAATGGGGCAAGGTTTCAGGAGTCGAGGAAAATACTAAGTCGTAACCAGGCCCTCGAAGTATGTATGTAAAACAGCTCTTACTCAATACAACACCTCCTGTGAACCCCTCCCTGAGCCCGAACTAAACTGGCATAAAAGCCAAACACCATTGAGTCCCTAGCCTGCGAACGCAAACCCCCCAACAACAACCATGATAAGTAAGCACATAAGAAGGATACACACTAACAACGGAGATTTACAGGTTATCGGCAATGGTCAGGAGCGAGGGTCTCACAACTAGGCCGCCGGAAGTGCCCCCGATGAACTCCACCAGGCTACGACAGGCGGGAACCCTGAACGAAACCTAGCCAGAGAGGCTATCATGACCACAGTAGACATGATGGACGTAGAAAACATGCCCACTCCCCCAGCAAGGGAGCCCCCCGAAGTAAGGAAAGGGAGCACCAAAGCACCCGAGATGAGCGAAGAAACCAATAATACCGGAGGTGGATGCTCTGACAAAAAAACAGGGAGGGAGGCGCTTAAAATAGCCACCCTGAACATGAAAGGGGGCAGATCAGCCTCAACTGAGCACAAATGGAACGAAATCAGCCAGCTCATGACCACCGAAAGAATAGACATCTTAGCACTGCAGGAGACACACCTCACAGAGAGGCACCGCAAGGATCTAAACTGCAGGTTTGAAAAAAGACTACACATAATATCCACTATCAATGAAGACACCCCAAACAGAATGGGAGTGGCTGTCATCCTAGATAAAAGGACAACGAAATGGAAAGAGGTCAGCTCAGAGGTGATAATAAGGGGAAGGGCGCTCCTAGTGGACATCCCCTGGACAGCCACTACTACCCTGTCCTGCCTGGCAGTCTACGCCCCAAACCAGCCAGACCGGAATAGTAAATTCTGGGACACTCTGGAAAGCACATGGAGGAAGGAACAGTGGGACAAACCGACATGCATGCTGGGCGACCTAAATATAGTGGAGGACTCAGCAGACAGGCTCCCGCCCCATAATGACCCGCCCCGGGCCGTAGGCTCCTTAGAAAGCCTCAAGAGGTATTTCAACATGGTGGACGGGTGGAGACAGGAACACCCAACAAAAATTGACTTCACCTTCCACTCCAAAAACGGGGCCTCACACTCAAGGATAGACTGGATCTATCTACAAGAAGACCTCGTGAAATTCAGTCTCCAATGGAAAATCAAACGCACAGGAATCAATACTGACCACCTAACCACCCACATGAGGTTGACAAACCCCTGGCTCCCATATCAAGGGACGGGCCGATATGCTATGCCCATATACCTACTAAAGCATGATGACCTGAACAAACGCCTCACAGAGATAGGTACCGAATACCTAAAAAGGATGGAAAGGGCAGAAACTAACCGAATAGAGGTAGAAAACCCACAAGTAATCCACAAGGAGATGAAGAAGAAACTCGTCCAAGAAATCCGACAGTACGCAAAACGCACGACTCCAAAACTGGACCAGGAAATCAAAAACCTGGAAAGAAACAAAAAAGAAGTCCTAAATAGAAGTGACTGGGAGGTGGAAAGAAAAGGCTACGAAGCATCCATACTGGATGAGCGTATAAAGGAACTAAAAAGGTTAAAGTTGGCGTGCGTAAAAGACAATGTGGCCACAAACTTCTTTATAGAAGGGGAAACCCTCCAAAAGCCATGGATTAATGCAAATAAAGAGCAAAAACCGAGAGACACCATTGTAGCACTGAGCGACCCAGAAAGGCCAAACCTCCCCCTGGTTCGGTGCTCCGAGAACATGGCCAAATTGGCAAGAACATACCACGATGGCCTTCAACAGGACGAATGCGAGGAAGAGCCCTGTAACTACAGAAAGAAAGTGAAGGCAGTATTAAGCCACCTAAAAACAAAGTTAAGCCAAGAGCAGGCCCAGGAAATGGGGCTGAAGATCACACAAAAGGAAGTCTCCAAAGCCATAGACCAGCTCCCAATGGGGAAAGCACCTGGCCTCGACGGAATCCCCCACAAAATCTGGAAAGATTTTCTGGGAAAAAATGAAAAAACGGATGACCCCGTAGATGGCAAAAAGAACACCAATAAGACCAGTTTTTTTGACATAGCACGGCATCTCACAATTCTACACAACAATATTGAAACACATGGAGTTGCGCCTGGCACAGACTTTGTGGAGGGCTGGCTATGTCCAATTCACAAAAAGGGAGACCGCTTCCAGATAAGCAACTACAGACCGATAACGGTCCTAAACGCTGACTATAAGATCTTAACCAAGGCACTCACCAACAGACTTGCCGATGTCTGCCCAGACCTGACCCACCGAGACCAGGCAGGCTTCATGAAGGGGAGACGTATAGAAGACCAGACCGAGCTGGTGCAACTAGCAATAGAGTGGTGCCGGAAGAAGGCAGTAAATGGCATGATAGTGTGCCTAGACCAGGAGAAGGCTTATGATCGTATCAAACACCCCTTTCTGTGGGCCACCCTAAAACGACTGGGCTTCCCAAAAAGCTTCATAGCTATGGTAAGAGCCCTATATACGGATGCCAAAACTAAGGTCCTCATCAACGGTGAGATGAGCCCTCCCTTCACGGTGAAACGGGGCGTCAGGCAAGGAGACCCCATGTCATGCCTGCTTTTCAACATGGCAATTGAATCACTTGCTCAGATGCTAAGAGACTCAAGCCTTAAAGGCCTGGAATTAGGTATAGACAGCAAACAGCTGATCACAAAACTCTTTGCTGATGACACCACTGTATACATGTCAGAGGACGACAACATGAGCAACCTCAATGCTACCCTCAATAAATGGTGCGGTGCATCAGGAGGAAAATTCAACACCCCAAAAACCACAATCGTCCCTGTAGGAGAGCAACTCTTCAGAGAGAGCCTGATCAGGACAAGAAGAACCAAAGGAACGACAATACCCATTACAAATGAAATCCGCATCGCAAAATATAGCGAAGCTACGTGCCTCCTAGAGGCTTACATAGGGAATGGAATAGACGGGCCAAGCATATGGACTCCAACCCTTGAAAAAGTCGCAAAAGACCTAGACAGATGGGGTAAGAGCCACCCCACCATAGACGGAAAGAGACTGATCATTGGTATGGTAGTCGGAGGCTGCACACAATACAGAACATGCATCCAGGGCATGCCTTCTGAAATAGAATTGCGCCTAACGAAGATGATCAGAGATTTTATATGGGGCAAGGGGAAGCACCCCACGGTTGGGCCTGGAAACCCTATACAAACCAGTGACATCGGGTGGCAAGATGCTGCTGGACCTAAGGACCAGAAACGAAGCAATCAAACTGATGAAAGCGAAGAGATACCTAGACCTGGGCACGACAAGGCCAACCTGGGCATACATTGCGGACTCCCTAATAGGAATGAACATCTGCAAAAAGTGGAACACAGAGGATGAGGGGCTGTACCAAAATGTCTTCCTGCAATCACTGGAAGCAACTGCTAGGCCAACAGAGGAAAAACTCCCCCCCTCCCTAAAGAAAATGCTCGACACTGCCCGTAGGCACAGAGTGGAAACAACACCAAGATGCCTGACCACCAAACAGAAACTGGAAATGCCGATATAGTTCCACCCTGGTCTAGTAGGAGCGAAATACCCAGGCTTCAACTCGGCGGCTGCAAAATTCCAGAGGAAGAACCACCTGATCAGAATGGTCGGAGACCTCCTAGACCTAATCAAGAGCACGAATAGCAACCTGAACCCCGGCCATGCACACTGGAAGAACTGCAAATGCGTGAGCTGCAAAAGCCTGAGGAGCAAAGGCTGCAGAAACCCTCATAGATGCGGCAACAGCGCTAGGAACCTGCTGAGCAAATTAAACAAAACCTGGCACCCTCTAGAGCTACAAAACGAACCCAACGGAGAACAAAGAATGGTCAGCAATGGCATACTACAGATGATAGAGCATGGGGAGACATCACTCTTCTCCGACAGACACGAAAACGCTCCCAAATCGCTAAAAGACCTCTTCCGTGTCTTCTCTGACATAGGTGAAGCCCAAGCCCAGCCAGAACAGCCTCCCACCACAGAACGTGCCTGGGAAGCAGGACCTGCGCACTGGGTAAAAGCCTACACGGATGGCTTGTGTGATAGCAACGGCTCCGAGACTGCGAGAGCTGGAGCGGGAGTATGGTACGACCACAATGACCCGCGCAATGTAGCCGCGAGGGTACCAGACCACCCACCTGAGGCAATCAAACAATACAGGGGAAGCCCTGGCAGTCCTAATAGCTGTCAAGAACGCAAATTCCAGCGACATACTGGAAATACTCAGTGACTCACAAATCACAATCGAGGGACTGACAAAAAACCTGGCGCAGTGGGAGGACAATGGCTGGATAGGCGTTGAAAACAAAAGTCTGTTCATAGCGCTCGCCTCGCACATGAGGGCCAGGCAGGGCATAACCTTGCTGACAAAGGTGAAAGGACACAGCGGCCTAACAGGGAACGATGGAGCCGACGAGCTCGCAAGAAAGGGCACCAGGGTGGATGGTGCCCAAGCGACAAGCATCCCCCCAATCCCAGGAATGTACTACTCAGGCACAAAGCTTAGCAAAGCTATACAGGCTCTACTATATAAAGGAATACTAGAAAGAAAGCGCTGCCCGGACCGAAGAAGCACTATTATAAACCTCAACAAGACGAGATGGGCAATAAAAGAAATGAATGGAGAGCCTCCAACAGACCCAATAATCTGGAAATCACTGAGGGATAAATCCATCACAAAGGAAACGAGGGCCTTCCTCTGGAAAGCCATGCACGGGGCATATAAGATAGGCAAGTACTGGGAAAAAATCCCTGGCTATGAGCAACAAGGCTTCTGCCACATCTGTAACGAGACTGAGAGTATGGAACACATCCTGACCCAGTGCGCAGCGACAGGACAGAGAGTCATATGGAGACTGGTGGAAGATCTATGCAAACGAAGGGGGCTAGAATGGACAAGACCCAGCATAGGACTGATACTGGGCTCCCCCATGGCCTCCCCAGCACAGCCGAAGGGCAAACCGACGTAGCCTGGCAACCACATGTATCGGATAGTCGTGTCAGAATCAGCCCGCCTCATTTGGAAACTGAGGTGCGAGTGGCGAATACGATGCGAATCCGACCCAGACGCCACACCAACGGACAAGGAAGCAACGAACAGATGGGTCAACACTATCTCTAGGAGGATAAAACTTGACTGCCTGGCGACCGATAACCTTAGGTTCCAAAAACGGGCTCTTACCGAGGACCTGGTCGCAAGGACATGGCACAATATCATACAGGAAGGTGAAAAGCCATGCCGTGCCTGGAAGTCAGCAAATAGGGTTTTAGTGGGTATGGGTGTTGAACGTCCCCCGGGACGCAACAGATGACCAGAGCAACCAAGCCCCACACTATGTGCGTAAGTGCATTTCCCTATGGTGGGCTGACAAAAACACAACCAACCAAAACTTAATAATAAACTATTGATACTTCTCCATGTAGCAGTAAGTTACACGCAGCAGCTACGGACAGACACGAAGTATGTCTAACAACAGCTAGTGTCGTTGAGCTTCAGAATGAATGATATTATGTGACGTAAGGAATACATACCTAGTGTCGTTGAGCTTCAGAATGAAGAAGACACAATGGCACTAGGGGATGAAAATAATACTATGGTCACGTGCACTGAGGGCACCCCGTCATTTACCGTAGGCCTCAACACTCCCACCTGACGGGTGTCCCACAGCGTCACTGGAGCTCGGATCTAGAGAACTCCCCAATGATCCCCATTTTCCTCCGAAGCTTGTCAACGGCGTCACAGGGCAGAGGTTTGGTTAGGAGGTCGGTGGCCATATCATCAGAGGGAATGTACGCAGGCCGAATTTTCCCATCGTAGACGGCTTGACGGAGCCAGAACCAGTGCCGATCAAGATGCTTGAGGCGACCCATGTGCTCCGGCTGCTTGGAAACGAGTATCGCAGACGTATTATCGAGGTTTAGGACGAGCAGGGTGGACTGAGGAATACCAACGTCGGCAAGGAAGTTCCGTAACCAGTCTTGCTTGCAGCAACAAATTCTGCCTCGGTGGTCGATAGCGCAACGATTGTCTGCAGCTTTGACATCCAACTGACCGCGCCGCCTGCGACAGTGAGGACGGAACCCATAGTGGAACAACCAGTGTTGATGCTGCCGCCATGGTCAGCGTCAGCATAGGTGACGAAGGGGGAAAGGGAGGAGGAAGCTGCCTCTGCCGAATATTCAATCTTGTAGTCGAGTGTACCACAAATATATCTCATGAGGTGCTTCACGGCTTTCCAATGCTTTGGTCTGGGGCAAGCGTTGAACTGGCACAAGACACCAACGGCATGGGCTATGTCGGGTCGAGTGCACATTGCAAGGTATAGCAGTGCTCCTGTGGCTTGGATGTAAGGGACCGCACGCATTTCCTCGACTTCCTCAGGGGTTTGCGGCGAGTCTGCCTTTGAGAGACGAACGCCAGGATCGAGCGGCGTGGTGACGGCTTTGCTGTCCAACATATCGAAGCGCGAAAGGACCTCCGTGGCATACGCCTTCTGATCAATCCACAGTTTACGCTGGGTTCGGTTGCGCATGACAACAACACCCAAAAGCCCGGTTGTAGGCCTGAGGTGACGTAGTTTGAAGTATTTTCGCAACTCACTGATCACCTTGAGGATTGCTGTGTGGGATTGAGAAGCGAGTGTCATATTGTCGACATGGATCGGAATGATAATGTGAACACTGTCCTTGAGATAAACGTAGACACATGGGTCGGACGTAATGCGAGTGAAACCGATCTTAACCAGGACCTGATGGAGATGTCTATTCCACAGATTAGCCCCCTGACGTAGCCTGTATATACCACGTTCCAGCTTAGCACATGCGTCACCTTCACCCGGCTGGCGAAGTACGTCTGGAGGAACTTCTTCAGGAAATCCCTCTGGAAACTTCATGTAAAGTTTCGTATCGATTACACCGTGGAGGAAAGCTGACGATATGTCCACTGATTTAAGATGCATGTCGTCGACAGCCGCTAAGGCCAACACGGTGCATACAGCCGCCCATCGTGCTGTTGGGGCAAATGTCTCGTCAAAGTCGATGCCTGGCCGTTGGCTGAAGCCTTGGGCCACCACACGGGCCTTGAAACACTCTATAGCGCCATCTGGCAAGTGCTTCACCTTGAAAACCCAGCGCGACCCGATTGCCTTCCTGCCAACTGGAAGATACACTGCACGCCATGTGCCATTATTCTTGAGTGCATTCATCTCCTCAACCATCGCCTTATGCCATTCCGCAGCGTTATCACTTGCCATTGCTTCGTGGTAGGAATGCGGGTTCTTGTCATGTGTACCAACTTTGTAGGCATAGGCCAGGTTGGCGTGAACCGCTCCATAACCACCAATGTCTACCCCGTGCTCGACAAAAGTGCGACCAGCTTGAAGCAAGGCCTTGTCGGAATGGATGTTGAGAGCGAGGTCTACCTCCTGCTCCCCATGGTTGTCAACGTCTCCAACGTTGACTTCTCACAGGGGCTGCTCTGGTGGTCCTTCTGAGCGTAACGAGGGTGGTGGCAGCGGTGGTGGTTCTTGGACTAGAGGCGATTCGTGGTTGTCTTGACGTTGTATTGCATCATAGTAGCCTGCGTTTGGCCCACGAGCCGGTATGCGTGTGCGTCGGCTTGGTTCTCGTGGCGGTGGTAGGGGCCGCTGTTGGCGTGGTGCTTGTGTAGGCTGGTTGTTGCGCACATGTTCAACTCCCACCAGAAGTGGTGTGTCTCCCACCGAGCCTGAATTGTCTGTTGACGAATTATGATTTTCTCCCACCGAACCCAAACAGTCTCCATCGTTGCTGGGAGGAAAGACTGAAGCCTTGTTATCATCGTCCTCATGGCTTGGCATACGCATTGGTTCGGAGGGCACTTCTGGCTCGCAAGGGCTGTCATCTTGTGCTTGATTGTCGGCATCACTCTGACTGATGGGCGGGAAGCTGAAAGCTTCAAATGGTGGCTGAGGCGCATCAGAGAGGGAAAGACCAGGAAAGCGTGATTCGTCAAACACTACATCTCTAGAGACAACTATCCGTTTTGTTCTTGGAATGTAAACTTTCCACCTGACATGATTGTCGGGGTATCCGACAAATATCCCTGGTAGTGAGTGTCCATCAAGTCCTCTTCTTTTCTCACGACTGACCAACATGTATGCAGCACAACTGAACACACGCAGATGGCCAATGCGTGGTTTCCTGCCCTTGTATGCCTCAAACGGTGTCATGTTGCGTGGTAGGGCTGACGTTGGACAACGGTTGTGGACGTGTCGGTATGCGCTTAATGCGTATGTCCAGAAACTTGGTGGCAAGTTTGCTTCTGCCAGCATAGAAGTAATGCTTTCCTCAATTGTTCTGTTCATGCACTCAGCTACTCCGTTTTGCTGCAGCGTGGCGGTATTCATGAACTCGATGTGTATTCCTTCCGATTTACAGTAGTTTAGGAAATCACTGGATGTATACTCCCCTCCTTTGTCGAAGTGAACACACTTAATCAGTTTTTCCGCATGCTGCTTGGCCTGAGCCTTAAACGTTTTGAAAGCATTCAACGTGTCGCTCTTTCGGTACATATCATATGCTTCCATCCATCGTGTGCTGTCATCAATGAATGTGACCCACCACTTGTAATTTGTCTGATGCCCCCCGATTTGCATTGGCCTGTGCACATCGCTGAACACTCTACCAAGGGTCTCAGATGCTCTGTCTGCAGTACAAGGGAATGACGCGCAGTGCTGCTTCCCTTGGAGGCATGGTTCACACACACATGGTAGCGGTGAATTAGATGACAGCTTTAGATCATATGTGAGGTCTTCTCTGATGAGCTGTTCCAGCCTATCAGTTCCAAGGTGGCACATTCGGCGATGGAGAAGCGATCTATCAATACCAGCAGACGAGGTCGGCCCAATGTAGGACGCATTTGCAGTGTGCGTTGGTGATGAAATCAGTGTTTCCCCATCCAAATATGATGTGAGGGTCTTATCGACGGTTGCTGTGAACACCAGTTCATTGTTGATGGAGAACAGCACTTTCCACTCATGAAACGTCACTACGAAACCACGGTGCACGGCGAGTGTAGTGATAGACAGCAGGTTGTTTGTCAATTCAGGTACAAAAAGGACATTGGTGAAAATGACATCGTTAAGTGGCCTTCCATCTCGACCTTCTCCTTGTGGCCTAAACCTGATCGACCCCTTTCCAACTGAATACACTGTCGCATTATTGGCAAGATGTATTGGCACTCTCCAAGATTTAAAGGAATCTGCAAGGAACCACTTGTGGTGTGGCATCATAGAACTCGTGGCGCCCAAGTCTGTGTTCCACAGGGTGTCAGAAGGGGTGGTGGTCGACAGAGAAGATCTACAAACTGCAGCTTCAGCTTTAACGGCAGGGCCGTCACAGCCTTCTTCAACCTTTGGTGCATCAGCAGATTTGGCGGAGTCCGCTTTTGCATTGTTGCGGCGTCCCCCTCGCTTCTTCTGTTTTGTGTTTGAATCCTCCTTTTTCGGCAATGCACGAGCGGCGGAGAGGATAGGGCACTCTGTGACTTTGTGTGCACTGTCACAGATGTAGCATGTGATAGTTCGAGCGGCAGCGTCACTTTCGGTGGCGGCACGTTGTATCTCTTCTGTTCGGAAAGCCTCTTCAACGGCATCGTTGGTGAGGTTGTTAAGCATCAATACAGAAGATATGAATGGTGCGTATTCTTCACGTGGGAGCGCACAAAGCATAGCCATTGAACATAACTCATCATCGAGCATTTCCAGCGTGTAGACCTGCGACATGATTCCATCAGGCCCAACAATTGGGGCGGGACAGAGTGTGCAAATACGTTGCATTGCTCCCTTAACTCGGGTGCAGAGCTGGGTGAGTGTCTCGTTCTCACGGAGGCGAATATTGAATAAGTCGCTCAGCGAGTTGAAGCGAGTGTTGGGTGCTGACTTAGAATGGACCTCACAGAGTTTTGCCCACATCAGAGCCGGCCTAGTTCGTATTGCATCAACATGGATCTTATTTCCCTCGTCGAGGCCTTGGTATATTTCACCAGCCACGCGATCACTGCGCAGTTGGTAAGAGTTCCAGGCATTGATTGAGTTTGCGTTATCTGGCTCAAGGAGTGGCGGTACTTCTTCACCTGTTACGATTTGTGCCCCTCCGACCGACATGAGTCATCCAAACATGATCTTTTCCCATTCTGTATATTTGATGGTTCCGAGCCTCGGTGTCAGTTGTCGACTGATGTCTTCCATGATAGGCGAGGTTATCAGGACCGATATATGCAGGAATGGTAGATTGTGTGATTGGCTGTTGGGAGAGGTTCTCAGTGGTGCTGCGACGTTGTTAAAATGGAGCAATATATGATTCTTGTCTTCAGTGTAAGTCTGTGGGGCCGGGGCCCATAACCTGTAGCAGTAAGTTACATGCAGCGGCTACGGACAGACACGAAGTATGTCTAACAACAGCTAGTGTCGTTGAGCT
>QFEW01001441.1:0-10388 GCA_003316525.1 Termitomyces eurrhizus
CCTTCATAGTGAGCTCGAAGAATCATTGCGAGCGGCCGAGGATCAGCTCAAAAATATGGGCTCCGAGCTCGAAAAGCAGAAGACACTGAACGAGAAGCTCGAGAACGATCTCCTCTCGGTGAACAAGCATAGGACCAACGGAGACGTGCCGCCATCTGATTCCGGACTCGACGTTCTTGCCGGTCTGGAACTGAGTACCAAGAGACCTGTCAGCATATGTATTACTTTGTCCAGAAAACACATATTCTGAACTTTGGGCATTAGGAAACCAATGCGAACAAACCGATACCGTTCACTCCGTCTGCGGATGTTTCGATTTTGCCGATTGTCACGAGCCAGCGGGACCGGTTCAGACAACGCAACGCCGAGCTCGAGGACGTACGTCTCACGTTCACCTACCTTTGAGCTTGCAAGGACGGTCCTAATAAATCTGCCGTTTAGGAACTCCGGAAACAATTCCAAATCATATCCGAGTTGCGCACCGAGATCAAGAACCTGCAGACCGATAATTTGAAGCTTTATGAAAAGGTGCGGTATATGCAGAGCTATCGCGAGGAAACGAGCTCTCGGCCGGTGGTGACACAGCTGGACCCGTTGCCTGCCCCGTCGTCGGGGTCTGTCCGTGCAGACGACATGAGCAAGTACCACACGCGGTATGAGCAGGCGATGGATCCGTTCGAGGCCTTCCGTGGCCGGGTACGTTTCGATATGTTCCTCTTTTCAGAGGTGTATGTAGTAATGATGAAAATTTTGCAGGAGGCCACACGGGCGTACGATAACCTTCATCCTATAGAACGCGGAGTTTACATTTTAACGAGGACGGTGCTTGCAAACCGTCGTGCTCGGACATTCTTTGTTATCTACGCGCTAGCTTTGCACGTTCTAGTGCTGTATACCTCGTACGAATGTGCGATAACGTCAGAATCACAGGTGCAGAAACGGCCAAATCCATTCTAGAAGGCATGTTGTATTTATGGACAACTTTGGGACAAATTATTGTAGTGTATGTTATGGATATATCGTTTCTCAAAGAGCAGACCAGAGCCCTCAAGTTGCCAATTTTTTTTCCCCAGCGTCTGGGCCATTTATTCATTACGTCGTGGATATAATAAACCTTGTGATACAATGAGCGTATGTCTGAAAGTCAGTTGTGAATATGAACTGCTCTAAATCATGGACGCCCTCCAGCCAACTTCCGCTGGTGAAACGCAATGGCCTGCTCGACGGCATTGAGCAGCGGCTTCAACGCCTACCAAACCATCAATGAGCGAGAACAAAGAATCAAAGTTCAGGAACCGCACCGCCTCCACACGCGCCGGGTCGACCCCATGCGTTCTCGCGATATTGACGAGGGCTTCAACTTTTTCTCGCGTCTTGACGAGATACCCAATCATCTTTGCGGCCTTTGCCGCGCGCTGTGCGGGTGTCGCCGTGTTGACTGTCTGCACGTCCATCGGGGGAGGATACATCGCGGACCAAAACTGGCGTAGGAATTCATTGGCAGCAGTTTGGCAGGTGGTCATTTGTCGAAAAAGTCCGTCGGGAATATCATCTTTGATTGAATAAACGTCAACCAGCGCAGATCGTGCAGAAAAAAAAAGCTACAGACTCTTTCGTGTTTGCACTTCTAACCGTGCAGAAACATTTTGTGTCATAGAAAGCAGCGCCGCATCTCCTGTCTTTCGGTCCTGTTTGAGCTGACAAAACGTCCACAACGTATACCCACACAGTACATAAACCTTAACGTACCTGCGATAAATTCTGTTCCCACCCCTCCACGTTTGCCTTGGCTTCTCGAAACATCGTTGGTATGTCCAGAACCTAGGAGACGATTTACGGACACTAGCTGGGTTAGAACCATACAAACGCACTTTGGTAGTGTCGTCTCCGCCTAACGCGCCAACACGACCCTCAAAGTAACGTTGGCTATCCTGCATTTCCAAGGCGATACCCGTGTCTGCTTGAGGATCTCGCAAGTCATCCAGCTCGATCTGTGCATATTGGTCCTGTGCAAATCCATGTTGGTTGGACTGCGCGAGTGTCTCGGAAACGACACACCTCGGGGGTCTCAAGCCGCTGTCGCTTCGACGCAGGCATTGCGCCTCTGATGAAAAGTCAGGACCAAAGCGAGTGAAAGAGCGGAATGGCATACAGTGCAGAATTGAGTAAACGTTCTGAATGTTCATTAAACTTGCGGATGAGTGGCAAAGCACCCTTTTGTCGGCCAGCTTGCATAGTAATGTCTTTTTCATTACCGGTCTGTGAGGGTGTCAGACATGTCAGTGAGGAGCCAAGGCACGTCGGGGGGATGCGCAACCGGTTCGTGGTCCTCTGATGTGGCGGCAAGGTCGACAAATATGTCGACGTCATCACTTCGACGGCGGCGTGGCTCTAAGCCTGGGGGGAAGAATGAGCAGAGACTCGGGGAGAGCAAACGGAGACGGACCGTCGTCTTCTTTTTCTAGGTACTTGTCGAATATTGGGTCGTCTTTGACGACGTGCTGGGCGGCAGTGGAGCGGATAGAGGCGCGGTGGGCGTTGAAGAGTTTGGATTGAAAGTAGCGCTTCCAGAAGCTTTCTTCTGTGAGCTGGAGAAAAAGGTGAGCGGGGATTAGTGGTGATGCGTGGGGCAGACACACCTTGGAAGGAACATTCTCGCTGTAGGCCTTGGCGACGACGGGGTACTCGTCAAAGATGTCGTGCACGAGCTGAGGGGTGATTCTGATTTTGATTTCGCCGCCCTCTACTGCCTCTGGACGGGGGTCGACGAGCTGGCCGGACTTGCCCTTTTTCTGGGCGTCTGCCGCGGCCTGGGCAAGGAGGAGGTGCTGGGAGATGTGTGAGTGAGGGAAGAGCAGGCGGAACAAGGGGCGCACCTCACGGCCATCCCAGAACTCGTCCTCTGAAATCTGGCCGGCGATGACGAGATCGCGGTGGAGCTGGGCAAGGTCGGGGTTGGCGAGGAGGACGATTCTGCGGAGACGAAAGTCGGATGCTGGATCATTGCCGGTGATGACGGGGGTGGTTCTGCGGGAGACGGGAAGCTGGGCTAGTGGACGGGGAGTGATGGGGACTGGGAGGGACGGAGGGGGCTCTTGTGCTCTGTTGCGGCTGATGATGGCAGTGAGCTCCTTCTTGAAGCGCTCGCGCTCGTTGTGGGCAGCGGGCGGGGGCGCAGTAAAGGTAAAGTTGTGGCCGGCATCGTCGTGCAAGAGGCCGAGCTTGAGACGGACCTGTGGGGCGCCCTCCTTGCTGCAGAAGAGGGCTGGGCGGGGTGAGCGGGGCGGGAGTGGGATTGGGGAGACTCACAGGCGGCGTGGGCGTGGGGAACGCGGACGACGGGGGCGGGCTTTGCGGCGGGCGTCCACTGCAGATGCTCGTCCGTCAGCTCGAGCACGCCCGGAGCCTTTTTGTACGACGCCCGAGCCGTACACACCACAGTAGGCATGCTTATGTCATCCCCGCCCCCGCTCTGTTTTTTGCCATGAAGCAGCTCCTCGTCTTTGACTTTGACTGGTCCCTCGCAGACCAGGACACTGACCGCTATGTCTTCGAGGTCCTTGCCCCAGACATCCGCCGCCGCAACAAGACTGCAAAGCACATCCAGTGGACAGATCTCGTGTAAGCACCCCGGTTGCGCCACTGCTCGCCCTCACGTCCCCAAGTGCCCAATCCCTCCAGGAGATCCATGCACGCGGCATCACAAGACAGCAGATCGAAAACACCCTCACGTCCATGCCCTTTCACCCAGCCATGGTCCGCGCAACCTCCAAGCTCAAGGCCCAAGGCAACACCGCCTTTTTCTGTCTCTCCAACGCAAACTCTGTCTTTATCTCTACCATCCTCAAGGTATCCTGTCTTTCCTCCCGTCCTCCGCGTCCACAACTCTCTTGCAGTCCAAAGGCCTCGAGCACCTCTTTGACCAGATCACCACAAACCCCGCAGAGTGGGACGAGAGCGGCCTCCTCAAGCTGCGCCGCCGGGTCGACCCCAACGGCCCTCAACACGCCTGCACGGTCGGCTGCAGCCCCAACATGTGCAAAGGTCGTCCAGTCCCTGCTTTCATCCGGACACCGCTGACATTCATGCAGGCGAGGAGCTCGAGGCGTTTATCAAAGAGCACGGCCCCTTTGATCGCATTGTCTACACCGGAGACGGTTCCAACGACTTTTGCCCCATTCTGCGCCTCCGCAGGTCAGTGTCCCATCTATCCAACTATCACTTTGTTCACACCCTCTCAGCCAGGACATTGTATGTTGCCGCCTCCACCGCGGCCTGCAAAAGCGCATCAACGAGGAAGGCGAGAAACGCGGTCTCAAGGCACAGATTCGCTACTGGGCAGGCGCATGGGAGGCCGAAGAGATTTATAACACCCTTTCAATCTAGAGCTAGAGATATAGATAGAATACTTATAGAAACCGGAATTCACTTCAAAGTGTAAGAGTGAGGCTCGCTCACGCATTGTTTTTCAAGCCATGTACATACAGTGGAAAGTGAAAACGACACGGGGGGAAATTATGTGACAGCAGTGGTCAAGAAAAAGATGAAGCGAGAATCGAACAGCGTTTCAAGACCTATCTCGGCCACGGATCCATTGACCCTCCAGCACCGCCGACATTACCACCGCTTCCTCTCAAATGTTTGGCCCCTCCCATGGGTTGTAAACCCTCTGGAACCGCAAAAGGATTACGCTGTTGTTGTTGTTGCTGTTGCTGCTGCTGTGAACCCTGCGACCCCGATGGCACCACTCCTGCACTATAGAACGACGACGCCACAGCTTGTGACGGGACGTGCGCCCGTGTCGGCGCCGTAGGCGACGTATAGGCCTGCTGATATTGTTCCGGCTGCATGGGCACAAACATATTATTACCGATGTCCGTCCGGCGATCGAGCGTATCAAACCCGCTTCCTCCCTGTTGCTGTTGCTGTTGCTGTTGTGGTTGTTGAGCCTGCTGCTGTTGCTGCTGCTGTGGCTGTGGCTGGCTCTGCGCATACGTAGCATACCTATTCCCGCTCGTTGTCGCATTGCTCGCATACACTTGCGGCGGATTCGAAATCACAGCAGGCCCAGCCCCAAACACACCTCCTCCACTCGTCCCACTCCCACCGGGCCCAGCACCCGTCCCAGCCGCATTGCGCACATTCGACATCACCACCTCCCTCCGTCCCGTATCATCATCCACCATGATAGCCTGCGGGTGGAAGGAGTGCGACAGTTTCGACGGGGGCGCTGGGTACCTCGGACCTCCCGCGACCATACCGGCACTATTTCCCTGCGTCCCCGACCACGTCAAAGACCCCCCCGAAGCCGCGGCCATCTCTGCTTGCTGCTGCAAATACTCGATCTGCGGGTACGACGTCGACACCTGGCTCGTCTTGCCCGCCTGTCGCCTTTCCCACTCCTTCATCGCGTCGACGTCCCGATTCAAGACGGGCGTCAACGCATCACGAGGGATGTTGTCCATACGCTGCAGTCGTGCAAGCGCAGGCGGAATATCTTTCATTTGATTGTTGTGATTTATCGTATTTGCTCGTGCACGAGCATGAACACCGGGATTATACGCATTAGAAGGCACTGGAGGGTTCAGATGCACAGTAGGATTCGTGGCCAGTCCTTGGATATGTCCAGAACTAGAGTACCCAAGCTGCCCTGATGATGTCTGGTGCACAAGACGATGCTGGTTCTGTCCACCTTGTCCCGGCGCATACTGAGGGTTCTGGTGTTGACTGTATGCATTACTTCCATCAGTTATTCCGGAATACGTGGATGTCGCCAGCTGCTGTTGGTGATGCTGCTGTTGCTGTTGCGATTGCTGTGATTGTCCAGGTGTAATGTACGGGTTTCTGTACGACGGCGCATTCTGCGCCGCGGCTTGGTGTGCCGTATACGCCTGATGTTGGTTAAGATGTTGATTGTATGACGCAGCATCCTGATAAGCTCGTGTTCCTTTAGGCTGAGAAGGTACTAGACCACCAAACGGCCTTTTAGGGTCTGATGCTCCAGACGCAGCTGATTGTTGGTGTTGCACGACGCTTAATCCTTCAGGCTGTTCGAATATACCATAAGCTTGCATAAATGATAAGAGTAGGGCAAAGACTAACCACAAACGGTTTGGTAAATTTGTCTCCCGTAATAAAGGGGTGCAGTCTTGCTTGCTGTGGAGTCCAACGTGTCACTGGGTTCAAATTAAGAAGTCCTTGACAGAAGTCGATAAATGATGCTCGATTATTCAACTCTGGATTAATAGAACACGTCAAACAGGGTTGTCGAAACGAAACTGCGTTACTAACCCTTGTCCAAGTCATGACCTGACCTCGACGATTTTGAGGTTGGCATCGGAGCGGTGTTGATAATCTCCGGCAGAGACGTCGCTTTGAAATATTGTTTTCCAGGCTGTTCATTGGTGTTGTGCTCCCGGGAATATTGTTCAAGCGATTTCAACCTATACCTCTTCTCGTTTTGATTGAGTTGTGGATTCCACACCTCGTACGTATCAAAAAATTGGCTTGTCTGTTTGCCCGTGTTCAACATGCTCAGGGGAGGCATTCTAGAAGAAAATTACTCTTTTGAAAATGCAATTGGAAATTACAGTCATACGTACCCAAGCATTTCAATTATACGAAACAGCTGGTTGTACTCGCTTGTCCCAGGGAAAAGGGGCAGCCCGAGGAAGAGTTCGACAGCAATGCAACCAAGAGACCACATGTCGATCGCGGCATTGTAAGACATGCCAAGCAGAACTTCGGGCGACCTGTAGAAACGTGACTGGATATAGGTATACACCGTTTGTCGCTCATGGCAAGCAGAGCCAAAATCTATGACTTTAATTTGAGGCGACTGAAGTCTGTGGAAGTTGGAAAGGCTTGTTAAGGATATCGCTGAGAAAGACGACAACGTACGATTTTAGAAGAATGTTCTCGGGCTTTAGATCACAATGTATCAACCGAGCTTCTTTTAGGACCGTCATTGCATCCAACAACTGGGCCATGAACACTTTAACCAACTGCGTACTCAATCCTTGGAATTGATTTTGTTTTATGAGTTCATAGAGATTCGACGAGAGAAGTTCAAAGACAAGGCACAAGTGATTGCGATGAATGAAGGAGTCTCGCAGGCGAAGGATATGGTGTTCGTCATTAGGATCGCAAGTTTTGTTCAACTGCAACACGGTCGTTGAGTTTTTCAACAGTACGTTTTATACAATCGCGTACCATCTCCAGTATGGTTACTTCCATCATACTTTGGTTGAAGTACGCAGGCTTATTCTTTACCACCTTCACTGCCACAATTTCGTGCGTCTTCATGTTCTGGCATTTAACGACCTGGCCAAAAGTTCCTTGCCCGAGGATATCAAGAATCAGGTATCTAGATGGCTAAATTAGAAGTGGTCAGACCTATTAGAGCGCGTACACGTACTTGTGGCCCTCTTCCGTGCCCAACCAATCATTGACATATAAGATGTAGTCATAATCATCGTTATCGTAGCCATCATTGTGTGCAGGCTTGCTGGGCTTGGTCAAGACGCGTCGTGGATTGTGGGCAGACTCGTATCTAAAGTTAGGATTGCAGATGTGGTACGTCTCCACAATATTGGTCGTAAGTTGCCGTAGCGGCTGCACTAAGATTAGCAGCAGCTCCAAGAAGGTTGAAAAGTCAAGTCACTTACGGATAGGTAAGTGCCATCGCTTGTCATTCTTCTCCCCGTAATTGGAACATCGGTCCGTGGCTGGAGGTCATGCACGGTACGTACACGTCGGAACCCAAATGGACGTCGCCGTTGTGGCGGAGGATCAACAGCCATCTGGTCTGATGAATAGAATTGTGACGCAGGACTCTGTGAGTGCAGATAGGATAACGGGGTAGGAGGGTTTGAAACTGGGTTTTGCCTACTCGTCGGATGGGCAGAAAGGTGTGTCTGGAGAGCAGGAGGGTGAGGGCTGGATGTGTCCATGGCATAATTCGGCGAATACGGTCCAGAAGAAGTGAGAGCCGTGTTATGAGTTGTGTAAGACGAGGTAATTGGGGGCGTCATGGCTTCCGATTTCACTTGGGAATGGTTGCGACTGTGTGACTGTGATTGATACGAAGCGGGATGAGTGCGTTGGTCCTGAGGGGGAGCATAAGGATAGTTTGCAGTAGTCGGTGAGTACTGGGATTGTTGCGAGTAAGACTCCATCAAAGAGGCCGAGGCTGGCCCGCGCAGAGGTGAGCGAGTAGCATGGGCAGAAGAGCTGGGCTCAAGGCTAGGCTGAGCCCTCTTCGCCTGTTGCGTTGCCGAACCATTGTAATACATTTCGGTGTATGTATCTGTGGGAGTCGAAGCAGAGTTGACAATAGAGCCGGGACCTGACAGCGATTGCTGCTGATATGTAGCAGGGGGCGGATAGAACGAAGACTGTGGGAGCTGATTGGACGGTCTAGATTGAGAATCGACGTTGAAAGCGCTCTCGAGGTCTTCTTGTTGATGGTGGCGGCGCGCCCTTGAGGACGGAGTGTTTCCGCTGGCGCTTCCTCCCAACGACGCGCTGCGAGCCAGCTGGTTATGGCCGGTCGATAGATATGGGGAGGTCAATGGAGGCTGTTGATCATCAATGAGCTGGGAGACTCGATGTCTTGAAGACTGATGAATGGGCTGAAGGCGCTGGGGAGATGCTGCTGAAATGGACTGTGGCGGCGGTGGTGGTGGTGCAGAGTAGATATACGTGGCATTAGCAGCATGCGCTGCCTGGGCCGACGAGGAGAGCGGCTCGACGTGGGTCTGCCAACGGGGCAGATCAAAGCTTTGGTTTGTGTCAGGCATGCTCAGTTCAGCTTCCGACATGTCCAGGTTCAAGACTCAGCAACCGTGGTCTACTCGAGCGGCCGTCTCCCAATCTACACGGCGCTCTCCGAGACGATTTCGATGGTGGTTGAGGCTGAGAAAGAATGTAGTGAGGCCGTTACACCGCAACGGGCTCAGGGTTTGTATGTAATCTCTAATCGATTCTTAATTGTCCGACAATAGAACGTTTCATCCCCCTCTCAATCGACTACAACAATTGTATCATACATCTACGCTTCTACTCCCTGCAGTCGGCTCCTCAATTTCCAGCAGTGCTGCGACTATTCCCTTCTCTGCCTCAAACAATAGTTTTGAGCCTTGTCCGATCGTCATAAACGACGACGGCACATCAATCGACAGAAATATTTGCTTTCCAAATCGTTTTGCTGTGGACGCTTCAATGCAACAAATCTACATCACTTCTTCTCTGACAAGTCTTACCTAGACGTTGTGCCATTGATAAAGCAACGTCTGACCCGCTTGATCGAAATAAGGAGGTGGCTGGGATCGTTGCTCCAACCTTCACAAATCGGTGCACCTCAGTTCCTCTCCCATGCCTGACTCAAGGTGATACGTACCACTTTCGGCGGCATGGCACAAGCCCAATCCTTGCACAAGCTACCTTGAATTGGGGCCTTGTCCACATCTTCAGGTGACGTTTCTGTGGTACCGATCCACACCATGTATGAGCCAACAAGCTGCGTCACCTGCAACGCGAGGGAGGGCAAAGATGGATCAGACGGCGTCAAGTATCTTGTGCTGACTGATATTGATTTACTCGTCTCAGTTGTCATTGCGACAGACTCAGCCGTAGTCAAGTCGAAAGAAAAAGAGGCCGAATTTCTACGAATCAGTCACATGATTCGATCCAGGGCAACCTTGACGGTGCTGAACATTCTTCGGCGACAAACTAAAGCAGATGAAAGGTACTGAGCACATCTGAGCACTTCAGCTGAGGAACATCCAAAAATCAGTAAGGGCAGTGGAGACACCGATCGACTTGGCTTCTGCGGAATGTTGTTGACGATATTGATGTCCCTTCTTGCCCCTTACGAGGACCTGGAGAAACATCTGACGCTATATCAGTTCGGCGACTGGATAGACTAATATGTTTACTAGACCGCTTGTCGAAAGGTTGATATATAGTGGTTGTCTCGAAAAGTCGAGCAGCGAACGGGGCGGCCTGACTGAATGAATGTGACTGATCGGGTGGCAATGCGCGTGCCTGATCTCGCCGAGGCTTTCTCACCGTCATCACCATCAAAGGTTCAAATGTTCACAGGTAGACTTTTATCTAGTTTCTCTTATAGACCAAGTTGAAACTTGGATACATGACACAAGTGCACGATATATCAGCCATTGATAATTTGGGAGTCGTTCAATGCTATCATGGGTTACAAGTGTCTCTCATGACCAGCAAGTCTGCCAATCATTCTGGAAGGTCAGCTAGTATCGACAATCAAAGGCTGATGAGTTTCACTATGTGTATACTTTCTTTTAGGCAGTATTATTGCTGTCCGAAAGACCCTAGTGACCCAGATCGCTGCAGCTTCTGGCGTATGGCTC
>QFEW01001445.1:0-21674 GCA_003316525.1 Termitomyces eurrhizus
TAGCAGCGTTGACGAACCGATTATACAGTCCTATCAGGACCTCTTTAAATGTCCAGTGCAATTTGTCGCGATTAATGTGGAGAACATGGCGACGGAACCAATTCCAAGCCTCTCCTTCCATAAATTCGTGTAGCACAAATATCCTTTCCTGGTCCATGTCGTCTCCACCATAGCAGCAGGCTGCGAGGTGGTAGCACACGTCCATGGCCCAGTCCTCCAGTTGAGAGAACCTATGTCCTCCAGCGTACGCACATATGTGCTTACCATCGGATTTACGGGGGCTTACCCCAGCAGGGAACTTAAATCTGACTCCAAGGGAGTCATCCACCAGACGAGTGAGGCGGTCATGCATATGATCCATATGGATCCTGACCGCTTCATTCATTCCCGGTGTAGTTTCACGCAAATCATGAGGTGCGGGCATCGAAAATGCCCGAGGACTGCGAAACAGGTGCTTATTGGCCACTCTTTCCGGCCATGTGGTGGGCTGTTGCCTCACTTGTTGCTCTGCTGGTAATCCACCAGCCTGCCTGCCACTATCACGACGATTATTATCGTCCTGATCGTCCTTCCTACGATCACAATCTCCACCGTCGTGATTGCGACGACTTGGCTCTCTCCGTTCGTAGTGACCACTACTGTCGTCACTACCACCCGGATCTCTGTCCGGTTCAGCAGTCCGAGCCACGAATTGTCGCCGCATGTCATCGACAGGCGTTACGCCCTCACGCCCTTCAAAGACTACCCCCTGGTCGTCAATGAACGACTCACCATGATCGCGCAAGTCCTGGTTGCGTATCCTTTGGTAATTGACGCGTTCATTCCAGTTGTCCACTAGGTGGACACGTCGCACTACGCGTCGTGGTCGCGTTCGCTTCTCAAGAATGTGGACTTTGTCCACCTCCTCCTTGATTGTAACTTGCTTACAAGGTGTCTTAACCTCCTGCACTGCAAGTAGTGCCTCTGGCTCTGCCGGAGTCGTTGTCACAGTCTCCACCTCAGACAATGCCTGCTGAGGCACTCCGCTAACAATGCGTTGACGGTTTGCAGCGTTCTGACGCCGAACGTAGTCTTGCTGAGACTCATTAGCCTGACGAGGTGCATTGAGCAATTCCATCGCATCCGCAATTAATGGCGCTCATCTGCGCACACTCATCTCACATTCTACTGAGTCAGCTGGAGTAGCCGTTGAGACTGCTGACCCTCGTGCCGCTTTGCGCTTAAGGTATTCCACTACTTTGAGTTCGAAGATGCGCACAAACAATTCGATATATTCATTCGAATCTGCACGGGGTACATCGTGGCTCCTAGCAGCCAGCAACTGTAAGTGCTTCACTACATAAAGTTGAAGACGCTTTCGTGTCGATTCCTTCACGACCACCGGATATCGGTCCAGCACTAGCTGTAACTGGATAGACAAAGTCAAATGCGACCTTTTACTTTCCTCATCATCTGAGGATTTCAGCTCGGACTCTAAGTCAATAACTCTCCTGAGGCTGTCATGCCTCACTTACGGCTGTTTGCCGGCCCGTCTGTGCAACTCTGGAGTTCCAGGCGCTGTTGACGCCTTTTCCAACCTTACGACATTGTCGTCCTCCCTACTGACCACTATTGCTGGCCCTTGCGCCTGTCCTTGTGTCATCAATGACGACAGTCCCGGTTCAGTAGCCGCCTTGGCCACATATTCCAAAAGCTGTTCAGTAGGTGCAGTCTGGAAGGGGGTACTATGCGCAAACGCGCTGCCTTGTATCATTTCCGAGTACTGGGTAATATCCGGTTGACCTTCAGAATGAGCTGACGAGCTCTCGGACAATACCGGATACATCAATGAAGGCATTTGGCTCGCTGGCAGCGACACTCCTGAGACCGCGGATCTCTCTCCTGTCAGGGGACTCCTCATTTCTTCCTTTTCTCACTCCTTATCTCTTCACTCTCCTTCCATTCATTCTCTTATTTCTTCTGACATTATTTCATTTTACTGTTTCTATTCTTTCAACACTATCTGTCAGTACCACTCTCAGCCCTTGAGATGCTCTGGTTCTTTAGCCACCATTCAGACAAGTGTGGGCCCACTCAGCACCGCTTCCAGACCGCTTATATAAGCCAGAGTTTGCCAGAGTTTGCCCCTTATTTGTACAAGTGTTTGTGTAGGCAATTTTCGAGTTTTTAAGGTTTTGTTGTACTGTACAGTTGTTTCCCTTGCTTCAGAGGCCCCAGAAGTGTCCAACCTGGCATAGGAAATCCCTAGACTTGTTCTCTTTGGATCTCCCTCTGCCAGCTGTGTGACTGAGCCACAGCCTCTAGAGGTCGCCCTTACATCTCCTGGTTTACCACCAGGTCGTACAATGGACATCATCCGTGATATGGATAGCCCACCAGGCATTCCAAAGCTCGCGCTGACATTGCGAGGAATCTTTTCGTCCTGCTTTGGCAGAGGTTGGTATGCTGACGCAGATTGCGTCTTCACAGCTTGAAGCACAGGTAAGTCACCTGTGTCTGCAGCTGGGACCGGAGGATCTGGATCAAGAGAGCCAGTCATGGAAGCACGTTTTCAATGTGATGCCAACAGAGAATCGAGAGGTTTTGATGATAGTTGCCTAGTCGGTAACAAGCCTAGAGTCGAAAGCCAATAGCAGAAGATTTAAAAAAATGTAACCAGAGTTACAGGTTAGAACTATCTTGTGTGTATCACACAAGTGCTAAATCAGACCGCAGTATTGGATTGACTAGTACTTAGAGTGAAAACAAGATGTTGTCTTATGTAATACTCTATTAAATGATTATAGCGTTGTTGACGCTAAGAACACGGATGACTCCGTTACACAAACCCACCTCTTGTGCACAATATGAAATATCAATTTATCAATATTCCATTGTACCACAGGCGCTTACTTAGAAGTCAGGACAGTGTTCACGCTAGCAGATGTCAGTGGCCTGCTGCTATTATATAATGTGCACTAGCGGGAGTCAAACCTGCCTGTCAGTGGCCTGTGGTAGTTGATCTGACCCACTCGATTTTCAGTATTGTGTGGAGTGGCAGGTTTGACTCCCCTAGTCCAGACTTCCCTAGTCCACCATAATGACATATAATGTTGTCTTTTTATACTGCTGCATTTTTGCACTAGATGTAAACTGTACTTATTTGTGGTAAGGACCTGTGGTCGAATAGAATATTGATACAATGATATTTCATATTGTGCACAAGAGCCGGGTTTGAATCCCACTAGTGCACATTAGACATGACTCAACTTCGCTTTATTAATTGTTATTTACTGATTTTTGCACTACATGTACACTGTACTGATTTTTGGTAAGGACCTGTGGTCCAATAGAATATTGATACATTAATATTTCATATTGTGCACAAGAGTCGGGTTCAAATCCCGCTAGTGCACATCATTAGACATGACATAACTTTATTTTACTAATTGTTATTTACTACACAGTATGATAAACAAAGTAAGGTTGTAATTTTTTACAACGTCCTGTGGTCTAGCAAAAGGCATAACAGAACAAAACAATGGGACAGTTAATCTTAGTGGACCTGAGTCCTGTCCAAACTAATTGAAATGTCTGTAGTAAAGTGCTGTAGCCTAGTACACAATACTAGAGTGATATTTATGTATAATCCACAGAATGTCCTGTGGTCTAGCAGAATATTGTCAGTTTATGTTCCTTCTAGTGCACAACTGGAGGTAACGGATCAAACGGATTTATAATGGATTTGTCAGTGGCACAATGAGATGGATAATCTTGACGAAAAATAACCAACAGAAAAGCCAAGAATTATAGTAACTAAGAATTAAATTACTCATCCGATGTGTATTCCTCCTCTTTGTAAGGGCAACCTCTAGAGGCTGTGGCTCAGTCACGCAGCTGGCAGAGGGAGATCCAAAGTGTATTAGAATATATACTGACAATATCAAGGTAGCTACTCACCTGGCAGAGGGAGATCCAAAGAGAACAAGTCTGGGGATTCCCTATGCCAGGTTGGACGCTTCTGGGGCCTCTGAAGCATGGGAAACAACTGTACAGTACAACAAAACCTTAAAAACTCGAAAATTGACTAACCAAACAAGTGTGCAAACAAGGGAGGAAAACTCCGGACTTTAGAAGTCAGAAAGGCAAACTCCGGACTTTAGAAGTCAGAAAGGCAAACTCCGGCTTATCTAAGCAGCCTGGAGCGGTGCTGAAGGGTCCACACTTGTCTGAGTGATAGCTAAAGAACCAGAGCACCTCAAAGGTTGAGAATAGTACTAACAGATAGTGTTGAAAAAGTAGTAACAGCAAGATGAGAGAATGATAGAAGAAATAAGAAAGTGAATGAAAGGAGAGTGAAGAAATAAAGAGTGAAAGAAGACAGGAATGAGGAGTCCCCTGACACTCTTCATTAGATTCATGTAATGCATCTGAATAGAACCAATCCTCATCAAGCAGGTAGTCTGCTGTCAAAAATGCAAAGTCGTCCGGTGTATATGGCCCCTGAGGTCTGGGAAGTGTGATGTCTTCATAGTTCACTATCAGGCCTGATGATGAAGATGGTGAGGGTGACTCTGACATATCAACAGACACATCATCAGTATGACCAGCTTGATTGAAAGGGCCAATGGGCCTACATCGACCATGTTTTGCTCTAGCGCAAAATTCTTGTTCTGTTGAAATAAATTAACTATGATTACCAGTGCCAAATTATACTCATGTTGTTGATACAATTCGTTAATTCTTCTCTGATCCTCATGTCGAGTCATACATGTCTCATATTCCTCCCACTCCTGGACATTGTTACCAGTAGGTAGAGTTGGAAAAGGAGATTGTTGGAAGGGGGAAGACTGGCTTTGAAGAGCCGTTACATCAAAAAGCGGTGGAAGATTTTCTTTGTCATTGGCTGCCATGCCTCCATCTGTCTCTTCTGCCGTCACAAGAAATAGTGGTGGAAGGTTTTCTTTGTCCTCGGTTGCCATACGTCCGCCACTCCGGACTTCCATTTGTCCGCCATCACCGGCCACCACAGTCTCCATCACTGTTAGTCCTTTTGCTCCTTCACCAACAATAAATAGAGGTGGCAAAGAATCGTTGTCCATCTCCTCTTCCGCAGGAATGAACAAAGGGGGCAAATCATTGTCTTTGGTCTCCTCTTCCGCAGAAATGAACAAAGGAGGCAAAGAATCCTCTTCCATCTCCTCTTTCACAGGAATGAACAAAGGTGGCAAAGATTTGTCTTCTGTCTCCTCTTCCACAGGAATGAACAAAGGCAGCAAAGATTTGTCTTCCATCTCCTCTTCTGTAGGAATGAACAAAGGAGGGATACCCTCTAAGTCAGGGTCACTAATGGATGGATTAGGGATATCCACCTGGTCGTCATCAGTTTTCCCCAGCTCCCTGAATGTCCCACGGACATGAGCTGCTGGGGCGGAAGGAAGTTGGGATGCCGGTTGAACCACAACGTGAGAGTTTTCCATTGTAGGGCCATACACTAGTCCAGGTTTACTCTGACTGTAGAGGTGGTGGAATAGATGTTGTGTGTTCGAGGGTTCGATATGCGTCAAGGATGGCCATTGGAGAGAGTTGACATCAGAGAGAGTGATAAGATGGGCCATGGAGAGGCAGTCTTGAGGATCAGGCTGCTTACTATCAATACTGTTGGTATGGGACTTGATGCTTGTCAATTGGCCTGTCCAAGCAGGATCCACGGACCTGGCAATGGAACTGACAATGGAAGCAGCAACGGACTTGCTGCTAGCAAACAGGCAGATCATATCTGTAACCTGAGTTACGAGTTAGAACTATCTTGTGTGTATCACACAAGTGCTAAATCAGACCGCAGTATTGGATTTGACTAGTACTTAGAGTGAAAACAAGATGTTATCTTACATAATACTCTATTAAACGATTATAGCATCATTGACGCTTGTAACACGGATGACTCCGTTACATACCCCCCAATGAGACTGAATACTCGGTCTTTAGGAAGGGAGGTAGAGCGAGATAAAGGATGCACGATAGTGCAAACAACAGATGAATAACACGCGTATTGCATGGCTGCAAGGCGTTAGCATTTATGCGCAGTGTAGATGTGTCTTCTGGACACAATAGAAAGCAGTCCTTATCAGACAAGAGCGCAGGTTGCGCCAGCAGTAGATAGAACATGTTTATATATAAACAAATAAAGAAAACAAAAAAGAGAGTGACCCCTCCTCTGGGTCCGCTGTATATACACACGACTCTAGAGTGCGTATCAGCTGAAATGGTTCGAGTGAACTACTCGGAAGTACCTACACAACAAATTATGGGTCTAAGACCCGTCTGACGATGCCCCTGCACCAGCACCCGTCTCAGTCACCATTGACTCCTCCTCCGGTGCGACGTTAATTGCAGGAGGGGGAGGTGCCAATTCCGTCCTCAGTGGGGTGATAGGCCTCTCGACTACAGGCATGTCTACCACCATAGAATCAGTTAGTGCAACGTTAATCGCTGAAACATTGGTGGGTAGCATACCATGCACCGCCGTGCGTAGTATGAGATTGACCTGGCTTGGGTCTGCGTTGGCTGCAGGCATGTTATACACTGCTGGGCACTTTAGAAGGTGGACCTGGTTTGGGTCCATGCCGATGAGGTAGTAGAGGCCATTGGCCTCAGGGTTCTCGGGAAGATGACTCTCCTCATTGTGCTTGAACATAAGACGATAATGATTGTCTTCAGTCATCTCCCGCCATCCATCCCATTGTAGGATTGCAGGGGGGGTACCATATTTGTTCAAGCGCTCCATGTGCTCGTCATCAATTTGGCGAAAGATGTCTATAGACATTGTGGGGGCGTGGAACTGCTGTTCCAGGAAGACCATGCCGTAGGTATACGCATGGTCCACCCAGTCGGCAGATATCCAATTGTGCAATAAGACGTGTAGCACGTCGTCGTCTGAGAAGTTCTGTGCCTGGTCGTCAGACACGTGAACTTGGTGAATCTTGAGCTGTGGCCCATGTTGGGGCTCAAATGGCTGCTCAGGGAACATGGTGTCATACGAGGCAATCGCCTCTCAATAAAGCCCTGGACAGGCCATGACGAAGGTCATGCGCCGCACAATCACAGGCTTGGCTGCGCTGTTAGCGCATAGAGCTTGACATAAGGCAAACCCAAAGAGGGTCCGCCAGTGCATGTGGTAGGCATGATCCACCGCGATGCCTTGATAGGTATTTTCCAACCTGGGTCGACCAAAGACCAGCGCGTATTGCGCCAGCTGGTCTAGGTCAAATGGTGTGGCTGGATCCTGAGCACGCATTACGTGCAGCGCCGTGGTGCCATCGTCTTTTGTGCGCAAAAAGCGCCCCGGAATGTGTCGTCGCTCAACAAGAGCGAGGTTATCAGGACCCTGCATTGGGTTGACGAGGTCCTGGTACCGAGGCTCCTTCATCAGGAGCTGCATGGTTCGATCATGCAGAGCCTCAACTGTCCACTGTGCGAACATATGGAGCTCTGTGATCAACATGTATGCGATGATTCTGTCGCGATGCAGGACATGCACATTTATGTAGTACTTATAGAGCCGGTCCAGCTCTAGCAGAGTGCAGGGAAGGCCGCGCGGGGTGTGCTTATACACAATTGTACCCGGAATGTGGACACGATGGCCAGAGGAATACTTATATGACGCCGCTCTATTGGCATCAGCTCCCATCAGCACCGTATTCGTGGCATACAAATAATAGGTGCAGTGGCTGAGTGCTCCTCTAAAGCATGAATTCATTCGCTCGATATCGAGCGGCCCCCACACCTTCACCCCCAAGCCATCGGGGATCCTTCCTGAAAATTCATCCTCGGCCCTATACTTCTGGGCCTTTAGCTCCTTGGCGCAAATCGCCTTCTTCTTTGCAATGCGCTTATTGCGCGATACTCGTTGGAATCGGTTCACGGCCAATTTCCTCTCCTCCCTGTCCTCCTCCTGCTTCAAACTCGACTCTCCATAGTTGCTCTCGTCGGACAAGGATGGTACTGGTGCTTTGCCTTTTTCAGGCATGGTCTTCCCTCTCAAGGTCGCCACCAGACCATCATACTGCTCTGGCATGCGGGGGTCTGGGGTCAATATGACCATGGGGTAGTGTTCTGGTGGGGCCAGTACAAACACCGGCAACATAAACAACATCTGGACTTCTCCCGCTCATGCGGGAATGCCAGCAGGGAAGATTATAACCTCCAATTTAGAGGCATCGAGAGGCGGCTTGCAGCCGCAGCACTGATGAGACGCCCCTGACTTGGTCAGGGCAGGTGATTCTAGTTGTGGCTGAGCCACTGGAGGGGCAGGCGCATTTCACGCCAGAGTTCTCCCTCCAGGCTCAGCATGAGGGATGACGGTAACAGGTGCTCTTGGCACCACAGTGACGGTTTTGGGCCCCATAGATGGAGCCCAGAATGATGCAGCTTCCCGTTGACCCAGGGACAGACTTGCCAAGGGTTTACTGACTGCAGCCAGCGACTCTGAGGAGGCCTGAGGGCCCGAATCAGGTAACCTTGATAACGACGCAACGGGCTGAGCAGGCTGCTCATGGCGCACGAATTGCGTGTCCGACAGCATCCTTGCCCATGGAGGGTCGACCAGTCAACTGGGCTGATATTTAGCCCTCTTGACCTCAGCGGTCGGTTCCTCAGATGTGGCGATTTTGCGCTTAGATGCATGTTCAATCTGTTCCAGCACTGCAACGTGCTGCCTCTTCATCAGCTCGATCTGGTTGAGCAACCTCTCCATCACCATCACGGCCAGACTGTCCTGCAGGAAGGACACAGTCGCAGGGACTGGCTGTCCCGCTGCTTCCAGTCTGCCCAACAGCACGTCTGACACTGGTAACCTCTGCGCTTGTGGCACAGGCTCCTCATACGACTCTGCCACAGGCCGATGCACCCATGGTACTGACGGCGGCCCCGTCACCACACCCACATACGTTGGGTTCGACGCAGCCGAGCGTGATGACGGTTCCTGGTGGTAGCGCTTGTGGCACGTGCTGTCCTCTGGGCGCCCATAGCGCCCTTTGTCGTCGACCTCCATCTCTTGTGAGTGGAGGGGCGTCTGGTATGGGAGCGGCTCATCACGGCCTGGATAGGCCACGCCCGCTGACTGAAACTGGCTTGCCGCCAGATATGGCGGCTGCCTCTAGTACTGAGTCGACATTTGTATATTCGGGGGTCTTCCCCCTCCACTAGAGCCTTGCCGGCTCTGATCACTCTTTTGCAGCCCCCAATAGGCCATTTTCACTAGACACGTAGACTACATGTATTGGGACTGATAAAAGAAAGAAAAAAACAATCTCCCAACTCCACTAGTGGTGTACACAACCACAAATACACACCACCTGGCCTCTCACCGGCGATCATAGTTGCGTAAACAGTCACAATCAGCAGCCACAATTAGTAGCCACCCGGTTAGTCACTGGCTATCAAAGTGGACTTTGTCCACATTCCAACACCACACGCGCGTTATGCACGTTTTGCTAGCTGTTGAGGGCATTTCATGCCCTGCAACTCCAGGTATCTGTCCATCGCTGCAAGGTCTTTGCAGTTCACTAGTGGTTCCCAGGTAGTATCACCTAAGCTCCACCTTACCTCGAATTTGAGGTTTCCTTTTGTCCACCGATGACCTATGAGGTCATCTACAAACCACTCCTGGTCATTGCCAGTTCCAAAGTCATACGGCTCCAGAGTCGCGCGATTAGGAAAGAGTGCATCACTACTGGCCATATATGGTTGCAATAGCAACACATGAAACTTGGAAACTACCCTGCGCGCTTGCAGCACGTGAGGTAGTTCCAGCACATAGTTAGACATGCTCAGCTCCGCCTCAAGGACCTTATATGGTCCAATCCACTTCGGACACAACTTACTCGCTCTGCCTTTCGGCAGGTTCAAGTTCTTCGTAGAAAGGTATACTAGGTTCTCTTTCTCAATGTCCAGTTCATCATGTCTGCGATTATTCACATGTTTGGTCTGCCATACATGCGATTCTATAATTGCATCATGGGCATCTGCCAAGTTCCCTAGCACATTGCACGCAAACTGCTTTACTTCCACATGAATAGCTTTGTCCATACGGAGTTCACGAATCATAGATGGCATGTAGCCATTGTTGAGTTCAAAGGGTGAGTACCCTGTGGTTTCCGATATACTCACGTTTATCGCAAATTCCACGAGTGGACATCTATCCACCCAGTCCTTCTGATCAGGACGTACGAATGCTTGCAATATTTGCGTGATATTTCTATTCGCACGTTCAGTTTGACTATCTGTTTGCGGATGAAACGATGTCAACATGAGCAACTTTGCTCCTAGCAGTTTGTGCAGCTCCTTCCACCATTTGGAAGTGAATTTAGCATCTCGATCGCTTACGATCGAGCTTGGCAATCCATGGAGACATACTATCTCCTCGAGATAGATCCATGACAAGTCTGGCGCTGTCATGGTGATTCTCACCGGAATGAGATGGACCATACTGGTCATTCTGCAGATCACTACCCAAAGGTAGTTAAAACCCTTCGACTCAGGGAACGGACCTATAAAGTCCATCCCGATCGAATCCCAGGGTTTGACCGGTATGGGTAGCAAATGAAGCTTTCCCGGTGGCTTCAAAGTCAATACTTTCGACTGTTGACATAGCTCGCATGTCGAGCAAAATTGGCTCGTCTCTTTGGCCATTTGCGGCCACCAGTACCAGCGTCGCACATAATCCAGCATTTTCTGAGTTCCGAAGTGGCCCACTACCCTATGGGCCTGGTCCAGGATAGTCATAATCAGCGACCTTTCCCAGGGAATGCAGATGACTTTGGACCCCGTGGGTCTGGTAAGGTAGACGAGCTGCTGCTCCACCTTGAAGCGTGGATGTGCTTGGATATTGTTCAAAATCTCTAGGAAGAGATTATCATCCTTGTATCCTTGCTGGATACATGTGCGGAATTGCACATTGCCTAAGTCAGCAGGTGCAGGAATATGGTCCTGTGACTCCAGTGCTTGCTGGAGTGTCATATCAGTACCTCTCGTAGGCACCTCTTGCCTCATCTCTTCACCTGGCTGAGGGGCCTCATGTTCCACCAGCACCTGGGCTTCAATATCGCAAGTTTCTCGCTGTTCGTGCAGTCGCTTACTGCGATGTGTTTCCTGCACTTGTATGGCGTGTAACTCGACCCTATGTTCCTTGATTTCGTGGAACCGATGCAGGGGCAAATCTTTGCCCTCTGGATCAATACGTTTGTCTGCCTGGACATAGTCATGAGATGATGTTGAACTGATACCGTGACATGTAGTCAATCCAGCGACGTTGTCGCAGAGATAGGTGCACCTGAGTCTTGAAGAACTCTAGTGCTTTGTGATCCGTAATGACGTGGATCTTATATCCCATTAGTTTATCCTCCCATTTCAGGAGGGCCTTCAGGATAGCGAGTGTCTCTAACTCATGTACAGCATAATTCTGCTGAGCAGCAGTGAACTTACGGGACATAAATCCCGCTGGTTGGCAAGTCTGCCACGTTCTACCTTGGCCAAACATGGCCCCAACCCCAGTCTTCGACGCATCGCATATGAGCCAGATGGGCTCGTCAATGCATGGATCAACTGGCTGGATGACTGGCATCTTCGCACATATGTGCTTAATCATCTCAAAACACCGCTGATGCAGTGGTCTCCAGTGAAAAGGGGACCCATTCTGGGTCATGGCCATAAGTGGCCCTGTGTACGCAGTGATGTCTGGCAAGAAGTTGCCAATATAGTTTACAAGTCCAACAAATCGTTGGATATCATTATATGTGCGTGGAGTACGCCACTCTCAGATTTGGTCGAGCTTATCCATATCCAGGTGAATGCCCTTCTTGTCAATGACGTGACCGAGACAATCTATACTCATTGCGTACAACTCGCACTTCTTCCATTTGAGATAGAGACTGGCCTTCAGTAGCCGTTCAAATACGACTTGTAGGTGCTGCTCATGCTCCTCAATGGAGTCAGAAAATATGAATATATTGTCTAAATAGACGTGCATAAACTTCCCAATTACATCTCGGAAGATTGAGGTCATTAACCTCTGAAATGTCGCCGGTGCATTACAATCACCAATCTGCATGATGTTACTCACAAACATCCCCATCAGGGACGAGAACAACGTCTTTGGTATATCCTCTTTGCGTATGCGAACCTGTTTGTACGTGTCTGTGAGGTCAATTTTTGACCTATACTTTGCTGTCACGACATTTTCTCGTATTACTTTCTGATCTGGAAGAGGCGTCACATCCTTGACTGTATTATCATTGTGCTGTCGCACATCCAATGCAGTCCTTAACGTCTCATCCTTCTTGGGAATACACAATAATGGTGCAGCTTGCACCACTGGTCATGGTTCCCACCACTTTGCGTTTATGTATCTATTTGTCTTTTCACGAAGCTGATCCTGTAGTGCTCATGGACAGCGAGGCAGATGATACTTGTACTGCTTAGTATTGTCAATGAGGTTAATCTCATGGTTAACCTCCCGCCATGGAGGAAGCTCTTCCTTCGTTCCATTGACAATATCAGCAAACTCATGTTGCCATTGCTGGCGCAATCGAGAAATATCCTCCTCTGTAAAGCTCACAGCCTTACCTTTCTCTTTTGCTATGCGTGCTATACGCGATTGAACCTTTGGTTCAAATCGCTCCCATAAGGCACGTACATGCTCTTCTGTGAGATCTCCTGGGTTCAACCTTACAACGGGTTGTCTATCTACCACTCTCGTCGTCCTTGACGACGACTGCACACTTCTCGCTTTCAATGAGAGTCCATCACATATGATATCCATTGTTTTGGAGATCTCGTCCTCTTGTGTGTGACGGTATACTTCCCCCGTCTGGGTTGCCTGCACCCTTCCCATAGTCTGCGTCACCATTGACGCCACCAATTCATTCCACTCCCGTGGCATACGTGGGTCATACGCCCATTGCACTCCTGGCTGAGGCACTGGTCGATCCATTAGCGACCTAGTGCTACCCACAGTTCCCATCGTACTATCCACCTCGTCCTTGACGAGATCCTCAACCTTCACTCGAGAGCTAGTTGGCTGGCATTCCAGCGACTCCACCACGCGTCTACCACGCTCATTCTTGCACTGTACAGCCTGTTTAGGCTTTCCATTGGTACACCCAATCACATCCGGGTGCTTCCCCTTCTTCAGAGTTCCTTGAAACTCTTCCTCAGACATCAGTATAGCTGGCAAGTCTGCCGGCAGGCTTTTCGGTGGGACCTGTTCGTCCTCCACCTCCTGTACAGTCGCTCTCCTGTGACCATCTAGTCAGTTGCATTCATCACGCCGCTTTTCAGTCGCGTGATAGCGCCTCAAACGACCATCTGTGTTGTTTAACACAACTTTCTCCGCCTTCAAAGGCGTACCATTCACAATGACCATGTCGTTCACGAAATCCAGCAACACCTTGTTCTTACACATGAACGGTGTACCAATGATCATATCGTAGCGATCAAAATTTGCTATATCCACATATTCTCTCGTTGACGTCCCTGACATTGTTATTCTCACTTCCGCGCCAAACTGCACCATGGCGCGACTCCCTACAGTCCCCAGCTGGAGCATCATCGGCTCCTCCAGTTCATGAATGCGAATCGCGTTGACGTGAGCAAACTGGGGTGTAATGCCCGTAGTAGTACTCCCGGAGTCCCACAACGTCCATGCCGGATGTCCATTGACATCAACATACGTGACCAGGCACTCCTTCTTCTTGGGAATATAGCGTGGCCTCTGCAACTTATTAGTTGCCTTTTGCAGGGTTACGTGTCTCATTCGGACGCGCTGATCTCCACGGCACTCAGTCAGTGCAAACAGGTGTTCTTCCTCGTCCTCACGAGCATAATAGTCGCTGTCATACACGTCCACTGCAACGTATTCATTGCCATCAATCTGGACGCTCTCGGCGTCATCCACTTCCGACCCATCAGCCTCTACTTGCGGCTCCTCCTCCGTTTCGTCAACGATCTCATCGTCCTCATCGTCACTGATGACATCGCTCGGTGCTGCAGCCATATGGGCCGCTCGGATGTGTGCCTTAGGAGGGGCGGGACACTCCTTAGCGAAATGTCCGCTCCTGCCACAATTGTAGCATGCTGAGGGATCCCTGGCAGGCCTTCTCTGGGTCGCTCCTGGAACCCCAGTGGTTTTGCCCGCCATACACGCTGCAGGCACCACCACTCCTCTTGGTGCTACTGGCTTCTGACCCGAAAAGGGTCGACTATCCTTCGCTGGCAATTGTCCAGCAGGCTTCGATCAAGGCCGTTGGCCTCCAGGGATTGTCTTACGAACAACAAATCGCGGATTGCGATTGTTCTCCATCTCTGTCTGTTTGGCCAGGAAGGTTCCCACCTTCACTGCCTGACGGTTCACAGTTCCTTGGCGGGAACTCCGCTGCTCATAATGGTTCGCCATCCGTGTCGACTGCTCATAACAGATGGCATATGCCAAAAATTCGGTCACAGTATTGACCTCCGGAGACAAATTGTCGTCGTGTATCAACGCTCTCCTCATGTCTGCAGGTATTCCGTCCAGGAATGTCTCGCAAATAGTGTATTCGTCTGGATAGACGGCCATATTCTGTGCATGACCCACCAGGTCATCATAAAAGGTCTGGACGCCAGTCTTAGCATCATACACTGCCTTTCTAAAGGCATCACAGGCTTCCTGCATCGTAGCAGCGTTGATGAAATGATTGTACAGTCCTATCAGGACTTCTTTAAATGTTCAATGCAGCTTGTCGCGATTAATGTGGAGAACATGGTGACAGAACCAATTCCGAGCCTCTCTCTCCATAAATTCGTGTAGCATGAATATCCTTTCCTGGTCCATGTTGTCTCCACCATAGCAGCAGGCTGCGAGGTGGTAGCACACGTCCATGGCCCAGTCCTCCAGTTGAGAGAACCTATGTCCTCCAGCGTACGCACGTATGTGCTTACCATTGGATTTACGAGGACTTACCCCAGCAGGGAACTTAAATCTGACTCCAAGGGAGTCATCCACCAGACGAGTAAGACGGTCATGCATATGATCCATATGAATCCTGACTGCTTCATTCATTCCTGGCGTAGTTTCACACAACTCATGAGGTGCAGGCATCGAAAATGCCTGGGGACTGCAAAACAGGTGTTCATTGGCCGTTTGTTCTGGCTGTGGGGTGGGCTGTTGCCCTACTTGTGGCTCTGCTGGTACTCCACCAGCCTGCCTGCCACTATCACAATGATTATTATCGTCTTGATCATTATTTTTGCGATCACAACCTCCACCATCGTTATTGCGACGACTTGGCTCCCTCCATTCATAGTGACCACTACTATCATCACTACCACCCAAACCTCTGTCCGGTTCAGCCGTCCGAGCCGCAAATTGTTGCCGCATATCATCAACAGGCGTTACACTCTCATGCCCTTCAAAGGCTACTCCCTGGTTGTCAATTAACGACTCACCATGATCGTGCAAGTCCTGGTTGCGTATCCTCTGGTAATTGACGCATTCATTCCAGTTGTCCACTAGGTGGACACGTTGCACTATGTGTCGTGGTCGCGTTTGCTCCTCAAGAATGTGGACTTCATCCACCTCTTCCTTGATTGTAACTTGCTTACGAGGTGTCTTAACCTCCTGCACTGCAAGTAGTGCCTCTGGCTCGGCCGGAGTCGTCGTCACAGTCTCCACCTCAGACAATGCCTGCTGAGGCACTCTGCTAACAATGCGTTGACGGTTTGTGGCGTTCTGATGCCGAACGTAGTCTTGCTGAGACTCATTAGCCTGACGAGGCGCATTGAGCAATTCCATCGCGTCCGCAATCAATGGCGCTCGTCTGCGCACACTCATCTCACATTCTACTGAGTCAGCTGGAGTAGCCGTTGAGACTGCTGACCCTCGCGCCGCTTTGCGCTTAAGGTATTCCACTACTTCGAGTTTGAAGATGCGCACAAACAATTCGATATATTCACTTGAATCTGCACGGGGTACATCGTGGCTCCTAGCCGCCAGCAACTGTAAGTGCTTCACTACATAAAGCTGAAGACGCTTTCGCGTCGATTCCTTCACGACCGCCGGATATCGGTCCAACACCAGCTGTAGCTGGATAGACAAGGTCGAATGCGACCGTTTGCTTTCCTCATCATCTGAGGAATCCAACTCGGACTCTAAGTCCATAACTCTCCTGAGGCCGTCATGCCTCACTTGCAGCTGTTTGCCGGCCCATCTGTGCAACTCTGGAATTCCAGGCGCTGGTGACGCCTTTTCCAACCGTACGACATTGTCGTCCTCCCTACTGACCACTATTGCTGGTCCTTGCTTCTGTCCTTGTGTCGTAAACGACGACGGTCCTGGTTCAGTGGCAGCATTGGCCACATATTCCAAATGCCGTTCCATCGGTGCAGTCCGGAATGGGGTGCTATGCGCAAACGCGCTGCCTTGTACCATTTCCGAGTACTGGGTAACGTCCGGTTGACCCTCAGAGGGAGCTGAAGAGCTCTCGGGCAATACCGGATACATTAGTGAAGGCATTTGGCTCGCTGGCAGTGACACTCCTGAGACCGTGGATCTCTCTCCTGGTTTTCCACCAGGTCGTACAATGGACATCATCCGTGATACGGATAGCCCACCCGGCATTCCAAAGCTTGCGCTGACATCGCGAGGGGTCTTTTCGTCCCGCTTTGGCGGAGGTTGGTATGCTGACGCAGATTGCGTCTTCACAGCTTGAAGCACAGGTAAGTCACCTGCGTCTGCAGCTGAGAACGGAGGATCCGGATCAAGAGAGCCAGTCATGGAAGCACGTTTTTAGCGTGATGCCAACAGAGAATCGAGAGGTTTTGATGATAGTTGCCTAGTCGGTAACAAGTCTAGAGTCTAAAGCCGATAGCAGAAGATTTAAAAAAATGTAACCGGAGTTACAGGTTAGAACTATCTTGTGTGTATCACACAAGTGCTAAATCAGACCGCAGTATCGGATTGACCAGTACTTAGAGTGAAAACAAGATGTTATCTTACATAATACTCTACTAATTGATTATAGCGTCGTTGACGCTGAGAATACGGATGACTCCATTACAAAATATTTGTTCAGGTAGTTGAAGGAGAAGAGACATGTTTATAAACAATTTAATTTTTCCAACTATGCAGATCTCAACCAAAAGATCACATGATAAAATATCTATTTCTGTTGCATTGAATGTCCATTGATGATAAACAGATTCTGTTTGTCATTAATAGATCAGAAGGCTTCTATTGTCTGCTACAAGGATTTCATTGTCTGCTATTATCTGGCCTATTCAAATTGAGGCATATTGCTAATATTGATGAGCAGACTTGTAAGATCTCTAATACAATGACCAGCCATAGATATTTGATCATGAACCTAAACTGTTTGAAGAAATGCAAACAGCTAAAAACAACAGTTATCATCAGACAAAGAGACCTCATCCTATTTGCTGAGAAAAAGATATGACTCACTCAGAATACATAAAGGTTGCCAGTCCTCATCATATAATAGCTACCACTAGATTCTGTTTTTATTGTAACTAGTACACCTCCTGCAGCATTTTCAAATGATGATAACTTTGCACACTTTGACAATAATTCAATAATAGATGATGTAGATAATACAATGCCTGTATCTATAAGGCATGTTGTAGTGTAGTGCACTATGTAGCCATGACCACATAGCTTTTAGTTAGTAGAATTAGATGAAATTATATTTATTATAATATAATTTTATTTCAGACCAGCCTTGGTCAACAAATCAGGTTGTTCTTTGCTCCCACTTTGTCTTTTCTCCCTTCTGCTTTTCTGAGCCTATTTTTTCACAGTGTTCTTCAACTGCCTGATCATATCCTCATCAGAAAGCTTGCTCTGGAGTAGCAGCATAACTTTATTGATGAAACTTCTCCTGGCATCAAGGAGGAATTTCTTATCACCCTGGACCTGGCTGAATTGTTAGCTATATGTCAGTCTAGAGAACAACTGTTAGTGCATGTCTATTAAGCAGGAATGCTTGTATCTTACCAGGTCCTTCAGCTATCCTTTGAGTTGATGCAGGTCTCCTTTGCAAGCAAGGTATAATACTCAAACATTGGTGTCAATGACCTGGAGTTCATCATTAGACATGGCAGATAGAGGATTAAAAAAATAGACAAGAACTTTACACAAAGCAAGTTCTGAAAATAAATATCATGTAACTCTATTTAAATTAGAAAAGAAGTTTGATTTATTGCTTGACAAACTTTACTTTATTTATCATACTATATAGTAAATTACAATTAGTTAAGCAGGTCAAAAATTCTTAACAGTTTGATGTCAATACACTAGTAGGAGTCAAACTAGCCTACTGCAAGATACAAAAAATACTAATTGAGAATATTCCACTATATCACAGATGCTTATTGTATACTGCAATAGTGTAAATAAACATTCTGCCCTTCTTCCTCTTTCTCCACAGTGCTATTTTCTCTACTCCTCATACTACTCCACACACCACCTCCATCTGCTACATGCATCCCGCTTTCTTCCTCCTCTCTGACCTGACATCTAACATCTGCTATGTCTGCTGGCATGTCAATGGACACTCATGCCCTATTCTTCTCCCTTTCTCCTCCTTCTCTTTACCCCCATCCCTTTTCTGCCACCCCTCATACTCTCTAAGATGCCACTCTATGTAGTAGATTCCCATGCACCCCCTTTTCTTCACTCCTATCCTAATGCCAGGCAATGTCAGATGATGCTGGGAGTTGCCTACAAATGCCCATAGATGCCACCATATAGTAGCAGATAGCTGACAGATGCTGACAGATGTATTACAGATGCAAATAGATGTCAGTGAGTTCCAACAGATGTCAATGCCTCTTGGAAGCCACAAAAACTCTTTTAGAAGGTGTGCCACCTTTCTTCTACCTCTAATTATTCATGTGAGGATCTGTGGGAATGGTAGGAGGGCTGCTATTTATTGTGTTATCTGACCTTCAATTCTATCTATTAGTAATGGACCTGTGGTGCAACACTTAAATCATCAATGCATTCTATTGCTAGAGGCTTCTCCAAGATCAGAGATTTGATTCTCCCCACAGGCATGAAGAACTTGATGAAGGGTATCTTTTTCTTTGGTCCAACCAGCCTCTGCAGAGCTGTGTAGGCCTTTGCAGCTGTCTGCTGATGCTCTGTGCAGGCTAGTGTAGGCCTGCATAGATTTGAGTAGATTAATATAGGTCTGCATAGATGTTTGCTAGTAGCTTGCATAAGCCTGCATATATAAGTCTGCAGAGCTCTTTTGTAGACGTATGCTGGCATTGGAGGTGGGAAAAAGAGGGAAGGGGAGGCACGCAGCCTTGAGTTATTGCAGGAAGGAAGAGACAGAGAAAGAAAGTGGAAAACCTCAAGGAGGGTTTACTCATGCCATAACATCCCCTAATAAAGGAGGTTTTTACTTCTGGGCTGATGTCTGCTAGTGTCTGCTAGTGTCTGCCAGGCCTGCATACCTTTTATTAATCTACTGGACCATGTTATACAGCACATTGTGATATGTCTGCAGCTCTGTATTCTATAGCACTGTGTAGACTGCTCCACTATAGTGTAGCAGACTTTACTGAACATGTATTATATGGCACAAAGCAAGCTCTCATACAACGTATGACATATACCATTATAATGTCCTACCCTGAAATTTTCTGCCTTATAGAGTGCTTTTTTTTTGTCATCTCTAGTGCTAGTTATTCTTTAGATACTATAAATTGGCCCTGAGCCACATTCCAGACTCATGTACAGGTTATGTCTCATTTCCAAGGCTTCTCTGTTTTAGTTATCTCTATTAAAGTTTGGTTCAAAGTTTGTAGAAGAAGAGGTTCCATTTCAATGAGTATTTGGCTATAGGCCCTTCTCCTGCTGCCTGAGCTACTTGGAGGAATGCATCTGGGTAGAACTCAACTATTCTGCATGTTAGGCAGGCGTCTGTTGAGGTAGGAAGTAGCATACCAGCAGATCAGACACAGTAGCAGCACTAGTGTCAGTGGTGCATGTGGCAGTATTTGGTCAAGAGTCTTCATCCTATAGAATATTTTAACTCTTTGACTGCAAGTGGATTATCTTTAGCAAAATTAGTTTTAGAAATTGGTGTGCTAGTCATGCTTCTTCAAAATTTTGACAGTCTTTTCACATGGGCAGCTTTATGTAGCACTTTCTCAATATACATCAGATAATTATATCAAAGTCATTTTATTACCAGAAAATACATCACAAAGAACAACTAATATTGTATATCAAGAGATTTTAAGTAGTTTACAAATGTAAGTTACTTTTAATAATAAAATAAATAATATAAACTAATATATAAAAATTGTAGCACTTAATAGAATAAATATAAGCAATAGCTGTTTTTATAAAATACAAGAAATATATCCTGACAATATATAATATTGAAATTGAATTTAAAATTGAGTTATTTATATATATAAATATCGAAGTTTTAACCAAACACAGTAAGATTGAGGCTAGGACTGAGCTCTGCATTGGAAAAAACTAAGGCCTTAACCAAATAAAGTGAGGTTGAAGCTGGGATTCAGCACTGAGTTCTCTATACATATTTAGAGCCCTAACTAAGCAAAAAGTGAGGTTAGAGTGGAGGTTGAGTTACTTATACATACTTGGAGCCCTAATCAAACAAAGTGAGGTTAGGGTAAAGGCTGTATTGGAGGGGTTTTGGAGGCAAAGCCTCTAACAAGATGCTAGCTGCATGCTGAAGGCATGTGGTGCAGCTTGTAGAGATGGTGGGATGGCAAAAAAAGTGTGTTACATAACATAAGTTGAGGATCTAGTACAAACATGTGCTGTGAGCACAGTGTGAGATGATGGTACAATCAATGAATTGTAGCTTACCTGCAAGCACAATGTGAGACAACAAGATGCCCCCACATACTGTTTGCAGGTATAAGAGTGAAAGGAAACAATAGTAATCTAATCTTTCACCCCAAATTAACCTCAGGCAAAAATCCCCTCACATATTGCCCAATCTACTTTGGGATTACATTGAAGGTCACTACTTGGTGAGATTTAGTCAACCTCCCTAAAAAGATGATCTGTAATGACCATTCTGTCACTGGATTCATTTCTTCCATATATTTTGATATCCTCAAAATAATCAATTTGGACCAGACTATTCATTCTCTCTGACAAAAAGGATAAGGTTGAAGATATAGTTATGTTATCAACAGCCAACTGTCACAGAAAATATATGCAAAAGAGAGATGGTAGGGTGGATAAGTTTATGCCAAGACATGATAGCCAATCTACAGTGCTTGAATCTTTTGGATACAGTCAATAAGACCATGGAACAAAGTTTGCATTTAATTTTGCTTGTGAGGCCCGCAATGCTCCCTTGGAAACAGTAGAAAATGGAAGAGTGGATACCACTACCACTCAAGACTGCATGCTAGTTTGCACAAAATAGACAATACAAGAGTCGTGAGCTTATGCTCCAATACAACAATCCTTTCCCTACTTCCTCTTCTTGCCCTTCTTCGCCTTTACCTCAGCACTCGGGGACGGCTCAGTGGGAAGAACGACAGCAACACTGCCTTGAGTAACACCGCCGCCCTGCGCCCTGCGTTTCCTCCCAGACGCCGACGCCGACGCGCGCTCTGACTTCTTGAGCCACCGCTCGGGGTCG
>QFEW01001448.1:0-10872 GCA_003316525.1 Termitomyces eurrhizus
ATGGAGCATTGCTCATGCCGGGCTTGACAGGAAACACAAATGGAGTTATCCCTGCAAGATTTTGCCACCGGCGCCTCGAACTCACATGGTTTACCTTGACATGAGCATAACAAGCACTGGTGATGGTTAGGATGCGCAACTGGGCCAGAAGAATACTCACAGGACCCTTGTTCTGACACCACTTGAGGGTGGGAGGGTCACGGTGCCAGTTTTGGGCCGCGGCAAATTGCTCCAGTGTCACCTCGGCTTGAGAGATCCGCTTCGTTGCTGGGACTAGCCATACCTGACCAGGGCCAAGAACAGGCTGTTCAGTATGCATCGACGAGGTCACAGCAGGTGCTGATTGGACTGAGATGCTCAGGCCAGCCATCTGCATGCTCCTCTCTGGAGCCAGTGAGTTGGATGTCAGTGTCAATGAACTTGACCCCATAGACCGGCCTGCCATCTCTGGTGGGCATGCCATGTAAGTATGCAGATATGCCAGGAAACTACTTACGCTGCTGGAAAAGGTCTGCTATCCGCCGCTCATCTAGACGGTGCTCATATATTTCTCAGTGCTCCTTGTAGCATAGCCATGAAGCAGTTGAGTTATCACCAGGCAGGGGTCACATAGGCAAACGGTTAGGAGTAGAGTAGTGCGACATAGTCAAAGAAGAATGGATGGTTGAAATGTTTTCCTTATTTACCCTTTTGTTATGATGGCATCAAGCTTCTACTTCTATTACCGCCATGAATATATAGCCACCGCCACATCGCTTAAATGAATAAATAAAAATAAACCCCAAGTTTGTACATAAGTAACAATAAGAGTGTTGTGTCTATACAGATAGTTTTGAGTCCTCTACAAAGTTCATGTATTTTTGACTAATCTTTTCAAGTGTATTTTCATCATTTATTGTTTCATGTGTCGTGAATGGCACATGCACCGCTTATACAAGATAAAAGTAATAAAAAATAAACGTAAAGGATGGATAGGAATGTTATTACTCACTTAGACTCCTTGCCAGCTGCATAAGACCTACACAGTGGGTTGTTCCAAAGCCTCAAATGGTACAATAGATCACCAATCACATACAGGGTCAAACCTAAGATGCTCGGCATTCAGCGGATGCACATGAAGCGTGATCGCTGAATAGACTGCTGATTATTGGCAAGAGTGACCTTTGGTTTCACTATCCTCAATGACAAGACACGGCTGCCTTGAACCATATTTTGGGTACAGGTGCCCTGGGGTCAATGCAGGTAATATATAATACATCCAATGCCAATTTTGATGCTGATTATGATTGGTTGGGGCATAACTATATTTTGTCTGAATAAGGGGGAGGGTAGGGGGGGGAGAGAGAGAGCGTTAATACAAATATCCAGTGAGTCATAATATTGGATTATAATATGATTGTACATTTACCAACACATTTTAAGTCAGTGTTGTGGCTTGCTGGCTACATAAAATCGAAAGGGCACTTTAGGGTTTGTATGTATCATCACACTTGTGTGTGATGGCATTTTTTGTGAGTATGTTATTGCTGTCCGAAACCAGTACATTGTTTTGGTCCCAGGTATGCAGCCATCCGGGTGAAGAGGTGCATAGGGCATCAGCCTCCTCAGAAGTATTCACTCCTAACAGGCCCTTTCTATCATAATAGCCTTATCCTTCAAACTCTTCCTTTATGTAAATAGTGGATTTTGCTTGCAATGGTGGCAAGCTTTCTTTACTGTGTTTTTGATGCTACCCCACTTGCACCCTTTTAGTTATGCCTATACTGTTCAGCTGTGGGTCTACCAAGGTGTTTCCTACCCAATATGTCCTTAGCTACCATGTAGCAGAAGTAGATAGCATTGTAGACGTATGGCTGTATTTAATTATTTATTCCAATCATGTTATTGTGGCTGTGCATTGTTCAAGTATACAATTGTTGCACAGCCACGAGTTCCATGATTGCTACATGTATTCTGTATTATTGCATTCTTTTGAGTGTGAAACCATCTAATTAAATTTAAAATGTGTAATATTCCTTTTATGTTCACGTATTGTTTGAGGCAATACAACTATTTATCCGTCAATGTTGTATTTAATCTTTCTTGGTCCGCAGTTTATAAAGATATTGTACTTAGATAATTCATTGATCAAGCATTAAGGGAGAACAAAAAAAAAATTATATACGTATAATTCTCTTTGGTAGGTATTGCCAAACCATTCGTCCATACAGTTGATTATATAATTGAGGTATTATTTTGATGCAATGACACTTATTACGATATGTTGTTTTGATGATGACACTTATTTATTACTATATTAACTGGGAAAAATACAAAAAAAAAACAAAAAAACAACAAACAAACGACACAATATTATATAGGTGGTAGTATATTGTATGTTAGGTGCTATGGATGGTGGTATATGTGGGTGCTCGGTACTTGGGCTTATATAGAAAGTGTCAGGGGACTCCTCATTCCTTTCTTCTTTCACTCTTTATTTCTTCACTCTCCTTTCATTCACTTCCTTATTTCTTCTATCATTCTCTCATCTTGCTGTTACTACTTTTTCAACACTATCTGTTAGTACTATTCTCAACCTTTGAGGTGCTCTGGTTCTTTAGCTATCACTCAGACAAGTGTGGGCCCTTCAGCACCGCTCCAGGCTGCTTAGATAAGCCGGAGTTTGCCTTTCTGACTTCTAAAGTCCGGAGTTTTCCTCCCTTGTTTGCACACTTGTTTGGTTAGTCAATTTTCGAGTTTTTAAGGTTCTGTTGTACTGTACAGTTGTTTCCCACGCTTCGGAGGCCCCAGAAGCGTCCAACCTGGCATAGGGAATCCCCAGACTTGTTCTCTTTGGATCTCCCTCTGCCAGGTGAGTAGCTACCTTGATATTGTCAGTATATATTCTAATACACTTTGGATCTCCCTCTGCCAGCTGTGTGACTGAGCCACAGCCTCTAGAGGTCGCCCTTACAGAAAGGCAATGAGGGAACAGCGATGAGAGCTTGCAGAACAATTCAGGGACGACTGATTGACCAGATGTGAGAAATAGGATAACTCAGTAAAAATATAACGGACCGCATTGGGTAAAAATGTCTCAAGAGGTAGTATCAAAGCCATCGTAAGATATCAGTCGTCAATGTTCATGTAATTCAACATTTGTTGCTTGAAATTGCCGGTACTGACCATCTTGCCAGCCCTCTTTTGGGGTTTTCCATTGTCTTCATATGTTTGGTGTACTTCCCTCCCCTCAATGGAACGACTGCGAAGGATACCTGCACCGCAACTATATCGCCGATTCGGAAGGTCTGCGGTTTGATCCTCTTGAACCTTTGATTTGTGTGAGCGTCTATGTTTTATGGTCATTGTCCATATATTCTTACGTCTTATCTCCTTCCAGTGTTATCCTTGCTTGCGCATACTTGATGATATTGTCTGATGTCCTCTTGAACTCCCCTCATGCAATTTTTTTGAGTAATCCGTTGGGGTTAGTATCCTTTTTGAACGGAATGTGAACTTCTCGTTTGTCCGAGTCCCTTGTGGGTGTAAACACCCTATTGTTTGCATACAATATCTTGTTTCCTTCATCTGACATTTCTTCCGACCATTCTTCCAGTTTGTCCTCTTTGAACTCCCAGTCAAATGCTTTGTATACTGTTTTCGCCGCAGCCATGGCATTGTCAAACTGCTGTGTGCCAAGCCCATCCAGTTTTATTGACTGTTTGAGGTATTTACACTTCTGATTGAATTCACTACATACCTATCAGCCATCTTCAATATGTGTAGCATCATTGAACACTCACTTTATAGATCCTCCTATCTTAAACGGGGGCAGATCTATGTCTGATATTGCACTGTACACCATGAATGTTGCTTCCTTGTTTGTCACCTTGCCATCCTGGTCTGCTAGTAGGATTCTCCATATTTTTGGGCTTTCGTACTGCCGTACGACTACTGTACTTTTCCATTCTGGGTTCTTCACAAGACATTAACTCTATGTGTGGATGCAATACATATATATTTTCATTTCACCTGAAGAATATCATGGAGTCGTGCTTCCCCCCGATGCTTGTCATACTTGACATGTCATTCCAAGGTACTTCCTATGTTAATGTCTATTTAAATATCTTGTTATAATTCTAAAAGGCTTCATTCAGTACGCACTTGCATTGCCTTTGTCATACTCATTGTCCATTTTTGTATATGTGTATGCGATGATAAGATAGGCTACAGAATGTCTGGTGAGCTGATACTGTCTCATGTCGCATGGAATCCGTCTATTATAAGCAACTTTTCAGGGTCAACTATCTGTATGGCTTCTTATTCTCATGTCACATTGCATCGGTCTGATGCAGGCAATGTTTATAGGTCAACTGTCTGTCTGGCTTCTTAGCAATTCAGACATATTTTATCTCTCCTATTTAACGTGTTTGGAAACAATAAGATCGACCCAATTTATTGGATCTCCCTATATGCTAATCCTCCAACTGTCTCACAGACAACTTCTTTCCTATAGATTCTCCCATCCCACAGGACTGTGTTCTTTTCCTTTTATTTCAAAGCATGTACATTTCCGCATTGATATATTTATTCCACTGTATCATTTTATTTGATTTTGGCTTATAGATTGTCTATTTCCTGGATACTGAGTAGGTTACTTTGCTTCTAACATCTTTTAGGATTGAAATAGGTTAATTCAAACTGACTGATTGGTTTGCCTACATATTATCTACGTATTACTCTGTTATTACTACCAGATTGAACAAGGCTAATTCAAATTGACAATTTGGCTTGCCTATTGGTATCCCTTGCTTCTTACACTGCTATGGCTACATTTCTCATAGTATCTGGATGTTTCTGCCTTTTCACCTTTCTATGTCCAGACTCGCCGGTCTGGCGCATGTAGAGCTTGTGTGAAGTGGCGGTTTCTTATGCAGGTGTTGTCATTCGATTTGTATTGATTTATTTGTCTAAGTGTGTATTGATGGTTCTTTATCCATCTCCAAAATGGCTGGCTCAAAGCTTCTAACCCATCATTAATTCCGTTTTATTTTTCTTTTTATTTTTATTTCTATTTGTATTAAACGTTTTTTCCCCTATATTTGGCTTGTATATTCAGACTATCATGCAACCATGGGTACTCGTACTAATATATTTGGTTTATTTGACCCTTGTTGCTTTTGATGTTTACGTGTCTGTTAGTTTGCTGGGATACCATAAAACCTGCATGCTGCAGGCTTTCTTATCCTCGACTCTTTTGCTCTATCTATCTGTCCCTATATTTGTTTATACATCGTTATACTTGATACTACCATGCCCCCACACAAAAAGTCGAAGAAATCCACAGATAAACTGGAAGATATGATGCGTCCTTTGTACGAACAGCTGCAAGCTTTGTAAATTTCTATCTACCTACTTACATTTCATTATTATACTGATATATTTGACTAAGGAATGCAGACCAATTGAACGTATGCATTATGTAATCATTTGTATGTACGACCTTGACATGTGCTATCAGTATATTTGCAGCTGTGTTAGCCAGCAACTTGCCTGTCAACACCAATTCTGCATCTTCCTCTTCAGTCAAGTGCAAAATTAGTGTCACCCATGATGTGTACATCCTTGTATATCGTGTTGATGTCAGTGATTGCTTATCATTTGTAGTGATAGTACACCCTGTACGCCTTCGCCAAAGAAGAAGAGGGCTGGTGGCCCTTCAAGCGTTGAGTCCCTGGTTATGTGCATACTAATGTTTTGTTATTGACCTTCGGTTGACTGCATACTGTTTATTTAGATGTGCCTTGGAGAAGCTTTTGGCCGGTACAGGTGATACACTGTCCACTCCAACTGGGCAAACTATGTTAGTTGGATTATACTATTTGTAGTATGACCCACCTGAAAATGTTGTTTCTCGTATATCTTCAGGTGCAGTCGCACCCTTTCAGATAAACCTCAGGTTGCAGGGGTCATGAAATCGACCACACATATCCTTCCCAACATAAAGGCTGATTCAGACAATAACTCGGTGTCTGACAATTCCCTGGATAACAGAAATAGCATCATATCTCTTGCAGAAAGCGACGGTTTGCTGGAAGTGTCAGTATTTTATTTTCAATTTTATTGTAAATACTGCTCATGTGTTGTGTCTTGTATTTTTATTCTTATTTGTGGTATCGGTACATCTTGCCTTCATAAACTGCCTGCCCATTCATTGGACAACAAATTCTACACTACTAGTGAACCTATTGTCGATAAAGATGCATCCAACGACGGAGTCGATGGGAGTAGCTTTGAGTCGTTGGAATTACCCAATGATGAAGCTGATATGGCAGACTTAGTTTTCTCAGACAGTGCACCGATTGCATGTGTCAATTCTGATAATGAATCCTTGGTGTTTGCTGTCTCCACCAATGAACAAGAGTGTGCTGATGATAACAAAGATTGTCGTATTATGAAAGACACCAGTACTTATGTACATGGCATCACTACTAAATACAATGATCCTGTCAATGTTGGTGCTGGTGAACACTATGATATTGAAGAGTAGCATCTTATTATTTGTTTGATTGATTTCTGTATTCTGATTTTTTTTTTTGTTAGATTTGATGGTGCTACTAATTCAGCTGTTATGGTTACTAATCCTCTGGTTATGCAGCTGGACGTACAGGATCCTATGTTCTCCTCTACATATAGTATGCTTCCTTATCTTCTGTATGTCTGTTTATAGTATCCACATCACAATATGTACTGGTCTGTTTCTATTTATTGACATATTTTTTGCACAGTCGTGTGTTCAATATCATACCATATGGATATGATAAACAAATCAGTGATGGATCAGTGCAATTTGCATATATATTGGCTGTGACATCGAAGATGACCAAAGAAAATGCAGAGTAAGTTCTTATATTGTCTTGTTCATGTGCATCGTCATTATACACATGTATAGGTCTTTGATCTGAGGCCTATTGTAGGTCGAACATGGCTTATACATGCATTCAGCTTGCATACATCCTGATAATCTTACTGCCAAATCTCGTCGCCTTGCTTTAAACCATGGGGGTAATGCCTTTTGCATCGACATCATGTTCGGCATTGTATCTGCTTCTCATCTCTTTGATTCTGGCATAGAAGTCGGCAGTTACTCGTCCCCTTATAAACAGAAACGTTTGATGATTGTGCCATTCCAGCAAGAATTCCTACATTCTATGGCCAATGTTGGAAATGCGTTGGGTTTGTGTTCTGATCCCATGGGCTCTTATTCAAGCTATGGGATGGCCTTTGTAACCAGAGGCAAAGGGAAGAGCAAAAAATATTGGAGAAAAGACGAATAGCGCAGCGTATTGTGCCCGTAGGTGGCACCGTAAACGATGAAGACGAGATAAACAAAGCTAGCGCCCGACTTAGTGACGAAGTCAAAGGGAGCTAGCGTGAGTTGAACGCTAAGTGTAACTGTCCGTTCGAGGGGTTACGATTTGTTGTTATATACATGTAAAGTAGCTATTTTATATACTATGCGCTACCGTGTTTGTCCAGATACAAGTCCACCTGCAGCGCTACCTCCTAGCGCCTCTCCTTGTGGTTTCCTCTAACGGCAACCTGTCAACGGCAACCTTTTGCACATGGATGACAGCGACCAACGGCGTTCTGACCCACGGCGACCAGCGGCGACTCTATATTGGCTTAGAATTGCATGAGTCTGCTCACTTTTATTCTAACTCCAATTGGCCAGGCTGTTTCGGGGTATGGTCGGAAAATCCTCGACAGACGCTGTGAGCACTAGTGTCAGCGCTACTCATTGTATTAGTTCCTGACAGGTCCAGATGTCGGATTTAAGTATATCCAGTGCCGCCGTCATTGATCCTTTTAGACTTCTGATTGAAGTGCCTTGTCAAATGGCAGCGCCTGCTGCTGGCTCTTTCTGGAAGTGATTGGGGTTTAGTTAGAGTCCTCTCCCGCCGTCGTGTTAGCGCTATACGTTATGGGCCTCCTTCATCCTTGGGATAGGTGAATGGAGTGTGCTGAAAGCTGGGTAGCTAGTAGTTAGGATAAATGTCTAGATTCTGTAGTCAGTTGCCAGAGCTAGAGCTGCTCTATATTCCCAACTGGTCGCTAGAGCCCTCAGTACGTCAAGTGTTGGTTGGCCTATAATGTCCCTTGATGCGCTCAGTCCGAGTAGAAGCCTATCAGCGTGTAGCATACCTTTGTGTTGACATCATTTTGTAGCGGGTGGCTACTCAGTGCCTGCCCTTTTGAAGCCTCCTGTACTTACAGACAATTTGATGTTTTCTGTCAAATCTGCTCCTATCGTACCGACTCCAAAATTCAAGAATTCTATGGAAGCGGTAATAAATTATGAATTGATGGGCGTGTCTTCTGTGTCATTATTTGTCGACTTCTCTATTTATTTATTTCCAGTGTCTGTATACGACAGTTGTTTGGAAACTGGACCTGCCTTTTGATTTTTGGCTGCTGACTTCAATTCTATCGCTAGTTGGCATTCATACAATGGTAACACGTTCAATGTTCCCAAGGGGTCCATTGTTGCCATGGGTTACATAGCTGGATGGTTTGAAGGGTCCTCTTCAGTGTATGTTGACCATTTATTATGATATTCTTATTAGTTATTTATTTATTTATTTGTAGTTTCCTTTCGACTAACATCAAGTTTGTCATGGTTCTTCACACTCCTGATCTTGTTGTGGTTGGTGGTGCAGGCACCAGGCACATGGCATCCTTGATGAGACCCGGTAGTCTTGAAGGGTCTGAATATGGCACTCCAGGAGGGTCAAAAGATATTTCTTCTTCTGGTTCTGTGAGTGGTATACCCTCCAGACGCTGCAGTGCCAGCTCCAAGATGTCTCGCGACACTGGTTCGACTGCTTCTCCCCGATCTGGTGTTGGTAGATCAGCCACAAATCGGGGTGCTACCTCTAAGCCAGCTCATTCTGCTGGGCTACCCAAGGGGAAAGGTAAAAATAAAGAAGCAACCTGATTGCTGGCATGTGGACCACATTTAGTTCCTTCAATTTTCCGTGCTTGTCAATATAATTTTGATTTTGTTGTTTGCCACATTCTGATCCCTTTGCTGAACTATCTTGTACCATTTTTGCGTACATCACTCTGTTTGACTACAAAATTTGGAGTGATGAATAAATTATACATTATTTGCAATGTGCCATTGGTCTTGTGTAAGAGTGTCGTGGACAGATAAAACTAACTTGGTATGATCTTTATATTCATTGATATTATAGCACGTATTTACTGTTTGATTGTTTTACTTGCTGAAGGTTGTGTCGTCTGTTTTGTATGACTAATCCTTGTTGTTCAAATTCATCCATAGTTAATCTGCTGTCAATCTAAATATGGGCCGCTATTACATATATAATTTTATTTACTGAAAATGTTGATTTTTTATTTTATACATATATATATATGTGGTGTGTTAACACCCCCAAACCTCCATCTTGTCCTCCCTCCTGCCCTCTCCACATACACACGTACTTTCTGATATTTTCATTATATGTCTGTGACTTCCCCACATCCTCACTTATCAAATGAGGCTTTTGCATCCTGTTTCTGGTTCACTGATGCGCTGCTATTGGATGGAGATCTTGCTACCCACTATGGACGAGACACGGCAATCCATGTGAGTGAACATTGTTGACTTGTTTATTGTTGATGATACCATAAGTACATGCTGTTGTTGTTTTGTAGCAACTTGTTAGCCAGATAATTACAGAGGAAGCTACGGTTTCTCCTGCCTGCAAGGATGATCAGTATTCTCTGTTTTGTGCTCTTATGGTGGGAGATGATGTACCCATGATACCTGAAAAGATTCTGACGGATGCTTGATTTCAGATTCTCATGGCCTATTGTGTTGTGGACGTATTTGAGATGATGAATGGGGGGGCTATTTGGAGACCCTCTTCATCTGGTCCTGTAGTTGACAACTACAAAGCAGTACGTGTCATTGTTTCTATTGGCTTTTATCAATTGGTCAAGTACGATATTTTATGTATTACCTAGCCTATGGGAAGCCTTAATAATATTCCTGCTCTACTGAAGAGATTCCAGAATGCCCTAAACTCTCATATACGTGCACTTCGATCCAAGGCGTGTAGAGATAAACAATTTGACTCTTCCACATATTATTCGTCGGAAGGCGGTCCCTTGATTTGTTTGTACTCAAGTGTCGCTCAGCATGTTGGGAAAAAAAATGTTGTCACTACACTCATCAACTTGACCTCTGCGGCCCTGCATTTGGGATGTCTTCTTAAGATACATTAATGTCTATATTGTGGGTGTATTGTTAATGCTGAAAATATTGATGCTCGTATCAGGGAAATTTATTTCTGCCTACTGACATCGAGTCCATCGAGAGTATGATAGTTTCCAGGTACAATACTTGTCGGTTTAATTGTTATTTACATCTTAGATTTTGATACCACAGGTCGGAGAATGACCAGTCTGGGCTTGCGCATATTTGCCAAGTTCACGGTTCAGCTCCTCAAGGTCACACAACTGTTCTTCATAATTCTTTGTATATTGCGTTGGCTATATTGCCTCTCATGTTACTCAATCCTTGCGAGTATAATGAAGTGGGCGCGAAGGAAACAGTGTTCAAGGTGTGATTGTTCTCTTGCATGCCATATTGATAGTTAATTGTATCATTAACATGGTAGTTATGGAATCACATAGGAGGGCTAGAACAACCTCTTGCTGTAGTAGAAGTGGATCGGGCATTGTGGAAGGTGTTGTCTTCTGCAGCTCTAGGGGGAAACCTCCTACAAGAACTCAGATCCGCATTTCAACATCTGGAGGGGGTGGTGAGGGATGCCACGCCTCATTGGCTGAACCTCGTTAACAGATCTTTGCACGTCTCTGCTA
>QFEW01001450.1:0-11569 GCA_003316525.1 Termitomyces eurrhizus
ATGTCTTCTAATAGCATCCATACTGTAAAAAAAGGTTTAAGGCTAGGTTTTATGACATTATAAGTGGAAGGGTTAGAATATCTGGGATCATTGATAGTGTCAATTAGCAGGACTTAGTGCTTTGTGCAAACCTTGGTTATTTGGTGTAGCTTTAGGTTGACTTGCTTGACTTGTATTAAGAGGATTTCTGACAGTGAGGGATCCTAGTGGACCATTGATATTGGTAGCAGTAGCAGTAACAACTGTAAAAGAAACAAACTGCAGGGGTTTTATTTGTAATGAGCAGTGCACATAACATGTGCTTTACTTATATTCTTATTTTGTTCACTCAATATAATTATATTGATGCCAACTGACATTTGTAAATATTGTACTTGCCAATTAAATAATCTTGTATAGGCACAACATGATTTTGCAGAAGTTCATGTGGTTTTTGCTACATATGAAATTGGTATTTTTTGTAATCAAGCAAATTGTCATTCTGACAAGCAGGCTAAGCAGGGTCATGTAAGGGCAACCTCTGGAGGCTATGGCTCAGTCACACAGCTGGCAGAGGGAGATCCAAAGAGAACAAGTCTAGAGATTCTCTATGCCAGGTTGGATGCTTCTGGGGCCTCTGAAGCATGGGAAACAACTTTACAGGACAACAAAACTTTAAAAACTCAAAAATTGCCTAAACAAATAAGTGCACAAATAAGGCAGGAAAACTCCAGACTTTGGAGGTCAGAAAGGCAAACTCCAGCTTATATAAGCAGTCTGAAAGCAGTACTGAAAAGCCCACACTTGTCTGAATGATAGCTAAAGAACCAGAGCACCTCAAGAGCTGAGAATAATACTAATAAATAGTGTTGAAAGAATAGAAGCAGTAAAGTAAAAAAATGACAGCAGAAATAAGGAAATAAATAAAAGGAGATGATGATGATAATGATGAACCCTTTTATTTTTTGAGACCTATTTTTATGTGCATATTGCTTGGGTATTGTGTCCTAGGTCACATGGTATAGTAAGGTATGGTATTTCTCCATATTAAGACCCCAACTTATCTGCCATTATTGTGCCATCTCTATTTTCTCCTGACCCTTTTACTCTTGGCAATGCTTGTTGGTGTTTGGTTGGTGTAGGTCTTAGAAGACCGATCGCCTATTGGCTCCCTCTAAGCTGTAACTCCTGGTAAGGCCCCATGATACTATAATCTCCCCTGCAACTGGATGGTATCTTCCAGAGAGCAATCCTGAGATTTGAAACCTGTGATGGTATGAGCCAACTGAGTAGGCCAATAACAGTCCTGCCGCCTGCCTGTTTTTTAAGCTGACAATAAGCAGCTGATCAAATCAACCTTACTTCAACCTCAACAGCTGTGCCAACCCATCCAATGGACCACACATTAAGTCAGCAGCCTGATTGAACTATTGACACTTTTTTTTCCCACCCACCCATACTAGGACACACTTGGTCAGCGAGTTTAACCTCTCCCAATTCCATTCCCACTGGGCAACCATAACTATTTTTCCTGTTTCAGATAGGAGTGCAGTGATCACATTGCTTCATCAAGTCACATGTTGATTGGTTCACCCAACTATGGCCTGCACAACAAAGCCTCCCTAGTCAACATGTGTGGGCAGTGGCTTCCTGGCGGTGTTGAAATAACCCATGTGGTGTCTAAGGCGTTTTCCACACGAGCATGGTTTGAACTTGTGTCCTCCCCACTTGCAAGAGCACATGACTGACCACAGTAGTGCCAGCTGAGCCACTGTGGCCTGATCTCCTGTCCCAATGATCTTTTTGATGTTGCCATTTGTACAAGAATAGTTAGTCAGTCTCAAGCCACCTTTATAAAACCATCTTTTCCATCAACATCCTTCATGTTCTAGCAGATAAGCCCACTTTTGCCACTATAAAGAAGATCTTCACTGTCATGACCTGCTTACTCCAGACCTTCTGATGTCATACCTGTCATATCACATTTATTAGGATCCTGGATTATATCTCCATAGGCCATTCAGATATTTGGCAAACTTGTCCAGTCAGGATTTGGCAAATCTGTCTGTTTTTTAAATGGTCTTCACTAAAATTTTTGGTTTGTGTCCATTTTTTATAAATGGCCTTTTCAAAAGGGCAATTTGTCTATCTTTTTTAATGGCCTCCAAAGGCCTAGAAAAGTATCTGTAGACCTAAATCTATCGATTTTTACAATAAAATAGCATCTGGTAGTTGTCAGGAGACTGGTTTCTAGACTGTGTCCAATCCAATTCTGAGCTTAGTCCAACAACATGCCCACTTTTAACACATTCAAATGACCACTTGATCTGTCTTTTCTCCTTTCATCTTCTAGTAGTTAGCCTTGATGAGTTATATGCATGGACCTTACTCAGCATTAATTATTATTTGTCATACTCCATTACATACTGGGGCCTGATTAGTAAACAGTATTAGTAATAGCATAGCCACTGATATAGTATATAAAGGCAGCCTGTAAATAGAATATCCTCAGGCTGAACAATAGCAGTGTTCTTTTGGCCTACACACTTAACCAACTGTAAGCTCTCTAGCAACATCCAACCACTTAGTTAGCCTTGTTAATCTACTGCCTGTGATGATGCCCAAAAGTAGATCAGTAGCAGGTATGGTTTACAGCTACTAACCTGTATAAAATATGTTGGGTGCACTAAATTTTGAGGGAGTCTTGGGCAGTTCCCAGAGAACAAGTCAGAAAATGACTTAAGTGGCAAGTTTTGGTGGAGGTCAGCAACAGAAGTCAGTAAGGAGGCTCGGTAAGAAGATGCAGTAAAAGAATGTGCTAACAATGAGGTGTGCCTGAGTGAAGAGGATGCAAATATGAGTAAGTGCAGTAGAGGATGTGGCAAGGAAATTAGAAGCTTAGTGGCAACTAAGCTGCATGATGCCTGCCATAAGTGCAAGGTGTGTAGGTTCTGTAAACATAACTGCGGCAAGCAGGCTAAGAGTGTTCAGACAGTTGGCAACTATGAACTTAGTCAGAAAAGAAATCTGAACTATGAGGTGAACTAAGGGATAAACAGGGTACTCTGTTCTGTGCCCTAACTAGTGACAATGGTAAATATTTATAATACAATGAGTTCACTGTTGCTAAGCAACTAAGTGCCATTAAGGAGCAATGAACTGGAAAGAATGTAAGTAGTTGCTGTGCATTAAATTAAATAGTGAAGGGTGATGACGCCCAAAGTTTGGTCAGTAACAAATGTAGCTAAAGTGTTACCGTACCAAGAGTTTGCGTTGGGCGCGCTATAAGTGATTTGAGGAGTCCCGGGCAGGTCCCAGAGAACGCGTCTGTGGAAAAGGGGAAAAGTCGGTAACGGGTGTCGGCAAGTGTCAAGCGCTAAGGTAAAGCGCCTAAGGAAATGCGGTAAGTGAACACGGCAAAGGTAAGCGGCAAGAGCACGATAAGCTTAGCGAAGTCTAAGCGTCGATAATGCCTGCCGTAGTTGCAAGGCGCGAGTATGTCGAGTGTTGGCGAGCGTCTGCAACTGCCGATGAGTTTTGATGTTGCCGACCGTAGCGTAAATGAGCTCTTGAGCGTAAGGGAGACTGAAGAAAGGGGAGTAGTGAACTCTGGTCTATTCGTCTGATGATCCTATGTACAAGTCGGTAAGTGTTTTTATACTACAATGAGTTCACCGTCGCCAGTGACTAAGGAGCGGTAAACTAGAAAATTTTATAAGGGGTAGCTCCAACGGTTTCAGATCCCTGCCGTCCATTCAAGACCCTTAGCGCCACCAGGCAGCAGATCGCGGCGCTAAACCATCAGTCCATCACCTTTCTGTCTGTCCAAAAGGCTAAGCGATGCCAGGTGCCAAATCGAAGCGCTAAGCGGTGTCGGACGCCAAGGTCAAACGCCAAGCTGTCCGTCAGTTTTTGATAGATGATCAGGCTTCTTGCTAAGCGCTGTCGTCATTGACTGATGCCATCTGTCAGTTGTCATTCTTGCTGCCGTCGGCGCTATCACTGATCGAATCTGCTTCTTGCCGTGTCCGGCCATCGGGAATGGCTTAAAATAGGTAGAACGCGTGCGCTAAGTTCGGAACGAGTGCGGCAAGGTTTCCGGAGCCGGTGCCGAGCCTGCCGTTGATGCGCCTAACCTGTATAGGGTCCTATCAAGGGTTAACGAGAATGGTGTCTGTCCAAGTAGAAAGAGGGTGCTAAGTGGTGCCAGGTGCCAAAGTGAAATGCCAGGCTGTCAGTCATAGAAAAATACCATCATTCCAACTCATAAGTGCTGCCTGCTGGCTAGCAATACCACATGCTGCCTAAGTGATGCCATTTGTCAATGCTTGCTGATGGCATGATGCCCACTGTCACTTGTTATTCCAGCTGCTGTCAGCGCTATCACTGATCAGTGATGATGTCAACTGTGGTTGAGTGCACTAGATGTATATGCAGTACAATGCTGTCTCCAGCATCTGGCATGCGTAGTTGTGAGGAGTCCTGACAGAGTCCCAGTGTGCTTGAGCGAATGTGATAGAATGATGTGCTAGATAATAGTGCCTCAGACACTACCTAACAAACTGTAAGTGCCATAGTTTGATATAGAGATGAAGACAAATAGTGCAGTGTAATGTGCCTGTAGATGGCACTGCAAATGACAAAAATGAGATAAATAAGGTTAGTGCCCAACTTAGTGATGATGTTAGGTCAAGCTAGTGCGATTTGAATGCTAAATGTAACTCGGGTGCTCAAGGGTTACGATTTGTTGCTATGTACATGCAGAGTAGCTATTTTTTATACTATGTGCTATGATATTTTTGAAATAAGTCCATACACGGCGCTACCAATTAGTGCCTCTTCTCATGGTTACAGTTAATAGTGACCTGTCACCGGCGATTGGCACAGATGGGAAAACGGCGACCAACAGCATTATAGCCCATTGGCCACGGCTACTCTAAACTGACTTTAACTTGTATGAGTCTCCTCACTTTTTAGTGTAATTCCAATTGGCCAGGCCTCTATGGAGTATGGTCAGAAAATCCTTGACAGATGCTATGAGTTCTAATGTCAGCGCTAAACATTATATCAATTCTTGATGGATAAAATGCCAGGTTAGAATATATCCTGTTCCATCATTGCTGATTCTTTAGACTTCTGATTGAGGTGCCTCGTCAAATAGCAGTGCCTAATGCTAACCCCTTTATGGAACTGATCAGAGTTTGGTCAGAGTCACCTCCCTGCTATTGCGCTAGTGCCATAAGTCCTGGATCTCCTAATTCTTTGAAGTCAATGGATGGTGTATGCTGAAGGCTTAATAGTGGTGGTTTAGACTGATAAACAACACTTATAACAGAGTGCTAAGTCTCAAGGTATCCTGTGTCTAAGAGGATTGCTAGGGTCTCCAGTATAGCTAGTGTCCATAGGCCTGTAGTGTGCCCCTTGATGCACTCAGTCCAAGTAGAAGCCTATCATCAGGTACATTGCTTGCTATGCATGGCTGTCAGGAATGGTTTAAAATGGATAAATTGTATGCATCAAGTTTGGAACAAGCACGGCAAGGTGTCCAGAGCTGATGCTGAGCCTGCCATTAATGTGCCTAGCCTGTATGGAGTCCTATCACCTGACTCTTGCTTGTTTCTATGCCTGCTCACTCTGTAGAAGAAGTTCTGCAAACATTAAGTGTTCTTCTTACAATAGCCTGGAAAACAGTATATATCTCTAAGAAAAGTGTGATTTGGATGCAACAAAAAAGCCTAATTTTCTTCTAGCTCATGTTACAGTCTTCCCTCTTTTCCAAAATAGTTTTCTAGCATTCTTGAACTTCTGCAGCTCTCTTTGCATCACTTTGAAGCACCCATTATTTTCTTGAGAAAGCTCAAAGCCCACTTGAGTGAGCTGTGATGTGCAAGGCAGACAATAAAGAAACATTTTCAGTGGCAGCAGTGCAAATTGCTTAGTTTGGCCAATAGAAGTTGCTTGAGAGATAGCTCAGAATTAACAATCAAAAGAATTTTTGAAGATTTGAACACTTATATATGAGACTGCACAGATATTAGTGGCTTCTATAATCAATCTATTTTTACTTTTCTTGCTCTCAGATTTTGCATAGAGAGTAATGACTTGTAGAACACAAGTTAGCTGTCAAACTTTTAAATGCAAAGTGAGAAACTACCAAATCTTTGATAACTCATGAACTTTGTTCTGTATATGCAATACCATAATCATTTGTTGTCAATCAACAAAGAACAGTGATATGTGCATCAGCAATGTAATTCAAAGCAGGTACTTGAACTTTGGAGAAGATCTTGCAACATTGAGTAAGTGCCTGCTCATGCCATGCAATAAGTTATTGAGATCATATAATGGTATACATCAAGCTCACCCTTTGAGCTGTAGAAGCTGCAAGTACAGCTGCATTAGCTACATTTCCTGTTGTAGTAGACATTCTCCAATGCAATAAATGCTCAGCACCATTACTTGTAGCATAATAGTCTTGCTGGCTTTGAAAAACATCATACATTTTCCAAATAATGCCATGCTGAATTGACTTCACCTTTTTAGTATTCAACTGAACATCTTGTATACAGACACAACAAGATGCTTGCCTTATCTGATGGTAGCAACACATGTCTGTCAGGGGACTCCTCATTTCTTCTCTTTTTCACTCCTCATTTCTTTACTCTTCTTTCATTTATTTTCTTATTTCTTCTGTCATTCTCTCACTTTATTGTTTCTATTTTTCCACACTATCTATTAGTACTACTTTCAGCCTTTGAGGTGCTCTGGTTCTTTAGCTATCATTCAGACAAGTGTGGGCCCTTCAACACCACATACAAACCACTTACACTAGCTCAAAAAACCGCCCCAATGTTTGGCTTTTTTGGAAAGATTCACATGGTGTGCAACAACTACCTAAGCAAAAAGTTGTAGAAAATCACATGACATCAACCTGGCCTGGCTTTATAATGATGTATAGATCATGTGATTTGGACAAGAACTTGCTGATTAATAAATCAAACAAAATATTCAATCATTGGAGCAGTTTTTTGACTCACTTTAATTTTCATATTTTCTTAATACTTTTCAGCAGTAGAAGATGGAAACACCTTGTGGGAAGTATAAACAATGTTGACATGTTTAACTTCAAATCAATCACTTTCTTGACACTCTACCACCATTATGTGACCTGTTTCTGCTGCCAATTGCTCTTCTGTTGCTTCTCTCCTCAATAAGGGGTATTCTCAGCATCAAATCCAAGCAAAAACTGGCCTGGAAAAGGGCACTGTGGGGAGGATCAGCAAAGAACTGGAGAGCAACAAAGAGAATCATCCTGGAGGTCATCCTTCTAAGCTTACAGCATGTGACAAACAGTCTATTATTCATCAAATTACTACTGGAAAGGTAGATAATACTGTTCAAGCTACACAGTTCATTAATTCTGTCAACTCCAGTCCTGTCAATCTTCAGACAGTCAGAAATGCATTGAAGGAGGCAGGTTTTTGCTCAGCAATAAAGAAGAAAGTTCCTATGCTCAAGGCTGCTCATCATGCAAACCAGCTCAAGTTTGCTCGGTATCATGAAAACTGGACAGTGGAGGATTGAAAAAGGGTTTTGTGGAGTGATGAGACAAAGATTAATTGGATTGGATCAGACAGGAAGGTATGTGTAGAAAATTCCAGGAGAACTACTATCTGATCATACCACTACACCAACTATCAAGCATGGAGGAGGAAACAATTTAATGGTGTGGGGCTGCATGGGTTGGAATGGAAGCTCATAGAAGTTCAGGAAAAGATGGATGCTGCATAGTATTGTGAGATTTTGGATGAGAGAGTGGTGGAAAGCTTTGAAAAGAAGGAAAGATGATATTTTCAGCATTACTTTAAAGGAGTGTATGAGTTGTAAAAGAAAATAGTCAAGGAGTGGAATGAAATACCATCAGAGATATGCCAAAGCCTCATAGAGAGCATGCCTAGAAGGATTGAAGCAGTTATAAAGGCAAATGGAGGCCATACCAAGTATTAGACATGAAAATTGGAATAAATTAGAGTGGGTTAAAAAACTGCCCCAACATTTGAATATTTTGTTTGATTTATTAATCAGTGAGGTCTTATTCAAATCACATAATTTATACATCATTTTGAAGCCAGAATGCAGTTGTATGTCATGTGATGTTCTACAATTTTTTGCTTATGTAATTGTTGCACAGCATGTGAATCTTTTCAGAAAGGCCAAACATTGGGGCAGTTTTTTGAGCCAGTGTCCATAAGCCAGAGTTTGCCAGAGTTTGCCTTTTATTTGTGAAATTGTTTGTGTAGGCAATTTTCCAGTTTTTAAGATTCTGTTGTTCTGTACAGTTGTTTCTCATAATTTAGAGGCTCCAGAAGCATCAATCATGGCATATAGACTTGTTCTCTTTGGATCTTTCTCTGCTAGCTGTGTGACTGAGCCATAGCTTCCAGAGGTCACCTTTACAATGTCAACAAGTGCTGAAAAGTTGAGATCAGCCAGTAAGATATTACAAAGGCCAAAGGGCTTAAAGTGAACATCTGGCACCTTGACTGACTTGAGCACATCTCAAGCTTCTCAGATAGCTTCATATTCCTCCACTACAGCTTTTTCTTCTCTGAGACTCTCTGAATCACTTGCAGCAAATCTTTGTCTGAGCAGGTAAATCAATATCAGATCAGCAAAAAGTCATCAAAACCTTACACAGTTATTATGTCATCAGTCATGAGAGTGGCAGCTACAAATGTAAGGTTCATTATTTTGGTATCATCTACTTGTGAATGAGAAGCTGTGATGTGCTTTTCATAGTCCAGTAGAGCTTGTAGTTCTTGTTGAATCAGAAGTGCAAGCATGTCTAATGACCTGATGTATTTGCATGTGCAATTTGGAAACTATATAGATAAAATCAAGAAAAGTTAAATTTTTTACAATCTTGCAAGCTTTGCTGAAAATATGTTCACGTACTTCAGTTGAGTGAAGCTAGAGAAGTAAGGAATGTGCCTTTGAAAGATGATCATAATGAATGAATACTAGTGCTAGATACTCTTCAATAATAATGCATGTAGTGTTGATGGCTTTATGTGAGAGGAAAGCTTGTGATATCTTGTAGTTTGAAAAAGCTAAAAATGCCTCCCATGCATTGAGGAAGTGTTGTGCTCAAAGTACCATAACAATTCTCTCATAGTGAGAGATTGATTGATTTTGGTAGGCATCAACAAGTTCATCAAAAATGAAGAGGAAAATGATCTCACCAATTTGATCAGGATGATGTATACTAAAAAACTTGAGGACAGCAGCTGAAAAAAAGCATGTAGCAGTATTGTCATTCTGACAATCAAGCTTCTTAATATCTTAGTGATAGAGAGGACTTTTTTCTCAAAAGCAAGATTTCAAATATTTTGAAAAATAATAACAACATTGCTAAAAATGAGCAGACAAGCACTAGAAAATAGATTGTTGTAATAAATTTCAAGCACATGATTCAAGTCCTGAATCATGCAAATATAATGCCTATAAAACACACCAATCCAGATCTTCAAATCTGGAGCACCAATTATTGAAAGTAGGTAGATTGACTCCATTTTATATAATTTTTTGCAATGGTTGACTTCCAAATTGTAGTTCATTATAATTACATATAATTCTATTTAATTCCAAAAGTCAACACATAATATAGTTCACAAGGATTTTGATAATGTGCTCAACAACATAGTCTGCCTTTTCTAGAAGAAGGTGTTGAACAGAGTGATACTGTTTATCCTTCTGAGCCTTATTTCTACTAGGTTTATAATTATTTATCTGCTCTGCTGCTGCCTATAGTCCTGGACTTCATTATAGAAATCTGGAATAAGTATATAAGACTGTAAGTAGCTTTGATATACCTTAGTCTTAATATTCTACAAACTTGCTTGTGTTTCTTCCTTTGCATGCCCTGTAAATCTCTGACTGGCATGCATACTTAAGATTGGTATGCACTTTATGACTTAACATTATCTAACCCTGATCTTATTTTAAAACCTCCAGTTTTTGACTCAACCTTATTACCTCTTTTCTCTCTGTCTACTCCAACTCTGGACTTGTTTCTTTTTGATGTTTTAAGCCCTAGAACACATCTCAGAGCATCAGACAACCCAACTATACATAGTTTAGCACTTCAGTCCACCTCATAAGGGCATTGCTTTACTTGGAGGCCCCTGAGTCAGTAGTACCTGATATTTGCTGATCAGTGTCACAACTATTTATCTACCTTCCTGAGTAATTGATTTTCACAAAGCTTGTATTAGAATATCAATGCAGAGTAAACCATGATTGAGTCAATAAAACTCACATTTTTTAGCAATTGAGTAATATGACTGGGCCACTGTATATTATTAGTAATATCTTCAAACATGATCAGTTCAATTGTTCAGTTATTAAAATATCACATGCATCAAAAAAAATATTATGCATAAATTCAAGTACTGTTTTGGAAGAAAGCAGCTATTTAAAAATTGAATTGAAAGCAGCCTATTAAATTCTATAATTACAAAGAATAGTTAGTTTATTATCATGCAGCATTTACAGTCTTTGAATAGAAGACCCATATTAATAGCTGATAATCATCTTTTATTGCAGTAGCTGCAAATAATAGATTAGCATATAATATAGTACTAGTAACTTACATCCATCATAACCTAACAATTGATTGATATCAAGGACATTTGCAATTACAGTAGAGACATGAATGATAATTGTATGTATGCCCAGCAGTTTTATTGAACTTATGCACAGCCAATATATCACAATTGTCATAAACAGTCTGCATAGATTACTGCAGGATTCTTGCTATATATTTCTACATTAATACCCTTAAATATTTGATTAGAAGCTTAAAAATAAATAAGATTAGTTAATATACCTTGCTTAAGCTATTATTAGCTCTATAATATTGTTTAGTTATTTTTCTGTTGGCTCTTTGGCTCTAGGCATTATTGAGGGACAAATAACATTAAAAGAAAGGTAATAATATTCACAAGAGAAATAAATATATATGGGACCTATTGAATACAGGCATCCAATAAATATGCAAAATTTGAAGTCTAATTAGATAGCACTAAGACAATGTAATAAATTACTTACCAGTCAGTATTTAATGTGAGTTAAAGTCCAAAACAGTGTGTATACAATTTAATAGCATGCATGCTGGCCAGCAAGACATTGCAAATAGTTTCCAAGCTTCTAACTTCACGATGGATCCCTGTTTCAGATTAATACTACATGTTACTATCATGTATATCTGTCATGATAAACTTGGGGTCTGCACTCCAATTGGGTGTAAAACATTTTGAATGTAGATCTATATCAACATGATTCAAGTTTAAGTTGCTTCAAATTTTCCAAGAAGGAAAAAATTGAAATGATAGAAAAACATAGAACAATTTATATACTGTATGTTTGTAAATTTCTGTGGGTTGGAAAATCTGAGGCTTTGTGCTGTGCCTGTGCAATATTAATATAATGATTAAAAAAATACAATTTTCATTTTAGAAACAGTTGAAAGAAAGGTATAAATCTTGCAGCAAGAAATTGCTTATATATTTCCTAATCAAAAAAAAAAAAA
>QFEW01001462.1:0-12725 GCA_003316525.1 Termitomyces eurrhizus
GGAACAATGATAGCGCCGGTCTTCGTAGCAAGGTAATCAAACCTGTCGGCAGCTTGTGAAGGGTACGGTGGTACGATTAGGGAGTCAACGTACTGGTTTATAATGTCTTTTATCCATACGGACTCTCCAGTCAGATCAACATAATGCACTCCGTGTTTCGCACACGCTCTAGGAGAGAATCCATCAATCGAAACGGTCATTAACGGCTGCAAACCGAAACGCACTTGACTACAGGAGTTCCCCAGCGCCAGTATGGCCCTACAGTGTTGATAATGACTCTCGCATTTCGTACAGCAGCTTCCACAGATTGGTAATCCGTAACATCTACCTGGATAGTATTGATGCTTGAAGGTATTTTTAACTCTTGTACCAATGTGTGTAGCTTCGACTGAGAACGAGCAGCGATAGCAAACGAGAAGAGGCCTTGATTGAACTGAGGGTGCGACACAAGATAACGCGTTACCAGTCGACCAGTGAAACCTGTAGCGCCGAAGATAACAATGTCAAAGGCCCGTCGAGTATTCATTCTGACAACTCAGAGGTTCGGAATCCGGATGACTGTTCAAAGTCGCGCTTGCGTCATCACACAAAGGCGCTCGAATCAAATACGCGCAAATACGCATCTTCCCTTCCTCGTCGTGGCCTTCGGCGAGCGATATACCAGCCTCGTCGCGAAAGATGTCGGAGAGACATAGAAATGAAAAGCAATCCAGGCTTCGCTCTCGCTCACCATCGCCAAGATATAAACGACGGGATGATTCCCCAAGACGACGCGAACATCATCACAGGTCCAAATTCGACGACCGCGATGGCGAACGAGGTAGACATTTTCGTACAGCGCGTCCGCATAACGACAGAGACGGTGATCTTGACAGAAGAAGTAGAAGCTGGAGCCAAAGCCGGAGTCGGAGTCCTGCGCGGAAACGAAGACATTCGAGGTCGCGTTCAGAATCCAGAACGAGAGGTCGGGGTCATGGTACGAGGAGATCATCTGCGTCTCGCTCTCGTTCTCGCTCCAGGTCAAAAGATCGAGGTACAAAAAGGCGACGTTCAAGGGATCGACGCCGGTCAGCGTCTAGCAGTTCGTCTGGGTCCGAAGACGACACAAGACGAAGACGAGACAAGAAACGGGATAAAGAAAGTAAACGGAGTGAGAGTAAGGAACGTAGAAGGGAGCGAAAACGAGAGAAGAAGGAAAAGAAGAAGGTTTGTTTTAGTCTTTTCCTTTGCTCCTCACAGTAAACCGTGTTCCACAGAGAAAGCATGGACATGGTTCTGGGCCGCAGTGGGGAAAATACGGTGTCATATCTGAGGCTGAGTGTGTGACTTGTTTTCTCCCAGGACCATACTCTAACATGAATCATCGTCTCAGTATGTTTTTGAAAGGACCAGAATTTCACGCCTGGCTCGTGGAAGAACGTAAAATAAATCCTGAAACCATATCTAAGGACCAGAATAAGAAGGAATTTCTTCGCTTCGTTGAAGACTTCAACACTGGTAAGACCATTATACTTTAGCCTTGCCTCGTACCTAAATATCCACTTACTACAGCAACGCTTCCACATGAAAAGTATTACCACATGGAAGCATATGAGCGTCGTATGAATGCATTACGACAGGGCGAGTTCATTCCACCTTCCGATGATGCGTATGACCCAGATGCCGACTTGAAGGCTATCAGCGGCGCACACAAGAGGAAAGCTGCTGAGCAGGAAACGTATCTTAGCAAGGAACATCTACTAGAACTGCGGCGAGTACAGCAAGAGCGTGTTGAGGTTCGCTTCCTGAACAAGCGTCTGAATGTTTTTTACTGATACTGCTATATAGGCGGGCAAGATGAAGTTGTTGGGTATGGAAGTTAAGCAGAATATGGGTGTGAGGATGGATGGGACAATGTTTGATGATTGAGTGCATCGACAGGAACTGGAACGATGGAGTTTTTGGCAACATTTGCAAACATTTGTATCAACAAAACTGTTTTACTAAATTAACGTCACCCCTTCAGATCGATTAAAAGCACTTCGAAAGAAATGGAGATACGGTTGACGAAAGTCGCAACACGAACTGTATCACAGTGAGGTCGATCAGAACCAGTGCCCCACATTTGTAGGATGGTTAATCGGGATAAAATCGATGACTCTGCGGGTTGAAATGCGACGGAGTCCTCCAGCAAGCGCCGAATAATTTCTGTGTCGAGCGCGCTTGCCTGTCTTGGTTATTTTCCCCCCTCGAGACAACCTCTGTGTGCGTATCTGTTGATCAGATTTCTGCTTTTGACAAACACAGATGTCTGCTGTTTGATTCAATATGTTCTGTCGCACCTTGAGTTTTAACAGTTGTCTCTATTCAGATTTCAATTTCAATCACGCTAGGACTCTTCGACTGAGGTAGTTAAACTCCAAACCAGTCATCCATCTCGGCCCAAAGTCTCTCCCTCTCTGCCTGCCAGACTGCCTTTCTTACCTGCACACAGGCATCACAAATCCCTTCATTTGACCATGGTGCATCTGCAAGCACCTGTAATCCGCACACTGGGTCCCAGAGATATCGTTCCAGCATGCCTGACTCATATACGACTTTTGTATGTGCTTGTTTAAGCCGTTCCGCATCTGCAGATATGCATGTTAACACTGCATTTCGCTTCGTAGAATGATGAGGTGTCGTAAGCTCGCCTCGTGCTCTGTCTTCATAGCTTCTAATTTTCTGAGCAACACTGGCATTGCTGATGGCTGTTTGAGGAAAGGATGCTTCAAAATGTGCATTTTCGCAATGTTGGAAGCGATTCAACCTGTCATGTGCACCCACAAGTGCCATCCAACGCCTCAAGAACTTGCACCTGGCTGAGTCGATCATTGCCAGATCTTCCATCATGAGCCTTCCATTTTTAACGTCTTCTTTCATAGTGTCTGAAGTTAGGGGACTTCGCACAAGCTCGTAGAATGCTGGTTTTATAACCGCATTTAAGTCACATTGACGTGCCGTAAAAATTGTCTCAATCATATGTGGTCGATGCATGAGATTGACATCACGTAATCGGGGTGACCACATCACTTGAACACGATCTGCTGCCCATGCTGCTTCATCTTCAAAATGAAGAGTAGTTGCTGCTCGCAAAATGGCAGTGATCTCAGTAAAGGGTGGCGGTTTCTTTTCAAATATTCTATAAAACAGTTAGTTTGTCTTTTCTCAAAATGTAGATGGTACATAATACTTACACGAACTTTTCAAGAGAATTAAGCAGTATTTCAAAGTCCTGAGCAGATACTCCAGTTCCATCCAAATCAAGTATTTGGCTTCCATTGGAGAGTGCATTTCTGAACCATCCACTCATTCTTTCCAATCTAGCTGTATTGAGCTTGAACTCAGTGTCCTGAATTTGGACAATGACTGCCCGTTCAGCCTCCCAGTGCCTCGACTGATTAGAACACACTTTTCGACGTTTCGTGGGTTGTTCAAGTAGCAGATCGGGACTGGTTTGGAAGGTACGTCGAGAAGTGCTAGGTTGATTGATCATTTCTACCTCCACCGAAAATGATCTGTGTTTCGGAGTGGACAATAAAATCTGATCGTCCTCGCACAAATTCTGTGCTACACTGATGATTTCAGCTGATTCAGATGAAGTAGATCCACGAGAGATCGGAATATGTATGCTAGGAGTAGGTGTTGGCCTGTCCCTAGTAGTCTTTGTCGCTGATAAGTTTTGCGATCGATGCATGCCAGTGGTGGACTGATACGCTACCATCAATTTCGAAGATTGTGTCAGATCCGGAACCTGTATGAAAAACGGTTGTTTCCTTTGGGATCCAGAGGCCTTGGCTGTGTTAGCTGGGCGGAAACGTGCTGGGCGGAAACGTGATGCGGGAGTAGATTGCGGTCCATTCTTGGGATCTTGACCTTCATGAGGTCTCAATCCTGGTGGCACACTCTTCTTTTTCAGCATCGGGTGATGAGTTTCGCGTATATGAATCTCCCAAGCTTCTCGATCGTCCTCTTCTCTGCTGCACCCTTGAATTGGGCAACGCAACTTTTCCGTCCGTGTTCGAAGTGATATATAGACTTTGTCTTAGAGAAGAATAAGGTCAGGAGATCCAGAAGCAGATCTAATAATCACGCTAACCATCTGCTACAAGCACATCTGAATATTCATTGTGTTTGGTTTCCAGGTGTTCTTCGAGGACTTTTGCAGTTAAATTCCCCGAAAATCTCTCTCCGCAGTATGGACAACGAATCCTAGATGTTTTCATTATACTGGAAGAAGCAAATGACATTCTCGATCGGCTTACATCTAGGGACTGGATGGCTGCTTGGTCAATTACAGAGCAAATGATACCGCCTCCTCCTTCGGAGTCTGCTGCTGTTAGCCAACCGATCTACTCTCATGCTTATGAGCTGATTCACCAGCGATTGGGCCACGCTTTTCAAATTCCCCATGGCCTGCCACGCTGGGTGTGAACGTGTACCCAAATAGAGGTTCAGGAATCAGGAACCCTCTCAACTGCCGTTACTTTGTCATGCGCTGCTAATTGCTTAAAATCTGCCCGATGCCAGATAGATTTAAAAAGGACTCAACCATGTCTGGTCATTCTACGACATCCATCTACAAGAATACATCATGTCTAACTCAACATAATTGAATGGCTAACGACTGGATTATATACACATCGACAGATATCGGCAGAGGTGACTATAAGTCAACACAGAACAATCTTTGTCATTGACTCTGTTGACGTACACAAATCAGGATAGTCGATCCAATATCGGAAGAGTTCGAAAGAAAGAACCTTACTCAGTGGTATAGCAGGGCTGAAGAGAGCTATATTAGCCCTAATAGAGCCACAATCACATTGATTAAAGCATATTGACGATCTCATGCACTTAAATCAGGCACCCAGATTCAGAGTACACGGTTAATGGGGGAACATGGGCAGTATATGATGTCGATTTTCATCACATGCCGGCCCAGGTTGGAGTATGACGAGTTGAACTTGCTCACCGCAGACCCATACATCGTTCTGTCTGACCTTGAGTGGCGACTGCTGGCAATGTGTGGAAAGATTTTCTCTTCTCCATTGACTGCCCCTCTGCCAGTAGCTCGTACAAAATCTTTCTTTCACTGTAAACTAGGTGTGGTCAGATTTTCAAGAGTTTCGTACGTGATGATGCTGGACTTCCGCACCGAATTATCATTTGAATCGGCCGTAGACGAAGTATCGCTGATAACTGCAATCGATGATTATCGAGTGTGCGAAGTCAGAGATACCGGCATCTCAATCTACAGCCAAGGAAGCACATTCAAAATATCTTATCATCGGCACACAATCCTCGTGCATGCGGTAATTTGGGAAAGCTCCACATACAATTACCAAGAAGGCTAATATAGCATTCCGTCTCGGGAGGCGTGCGATTGCAGTAAAAAGACGAGTCACTACCCGGAGGCATCGTCAAGTTGCATCTTGGATTAGCTAGCATCATGCAAGTGGTACTCACAGAAGTAGATATGAGAAACCACTGCGTGCCGTGTCTTTGAGTTATAAGTGGACCCTCCATGTACGTTTCCACTGCTTTTGTGGCACATTCATCACCTGCTTAATGTTGTTCACACGAACAATTTAGAAATTGTGTCAGGTGTTCCAATACTTGCTATGGATGCGTATTGGCCATGATGCATATCGTTCTATGTACGTGATCTGATGAGATCGAGGATTTTGGTGTCGAGGGTTCAGGCATGGTCGCATGTGCAACCACGGCCCGTATGGGTCACAAGCAGACACCCAGCGCAACTTCGCCGAAGTCTGAGGTCAATCCATCCTATCGATTTTTCTTTACAGCATGTACAATTCAGGTACATATGAGAGCCTCAGCACAGTTATGCTGAAACGATATATGTATCGTTGGATGCGCAAGACAATCTTTGCAACACCACCATCCTCGACAGTAAACCTTGACCTAGTTGCCACAAAGCACGGGAAAGACACCCGACAACGCAATGGTGAAACGATCGCCTCGGTGGGTATAAAGAGACAGACCGCCTGACATTATCACGACTTGAAACAGGAAACCAGTATCCGTCAATCCATGGTCGAAGAATAACCTGAAAAAGTCCGTATCGCTTTTTCATTCAAGCCAATCAACAATCAAGGACGTTGAGCAGAAGAAGAACGGCGACACTAAAAAATCACAGAGGGAGAAGCTTGACATGGGAAGGAAACGGTCCCGAGTTTGGACTTTCAGTTCGAGAACTTCAATCGAAAAACAACAGTTTTGGCTGTTTCTGTGGGAGGACAAAAATATGCCAGTAGCACGTCTCTGTGAATCTCGTGCTGTTTGGGACGGTGCAAACCAGCCACAAAGTCCTCATCTATCACATTGAACCTGCTTCCGGACGACAGAGGGGAAATTCAAGAGATTGCGGTAGTATCGTTCCTTGCCTTGGAAAGGAATCACAGAGCGAAGGAATGTTCCACTTAGAACAGGGTCGATAGTGCTTGGACCACCGCTGGCCCGTTATTAGGTCCGTTATTCATCCGTTCGTTCACAAGATGAAGAGGTTAGTAACTCTGAAGGCATGCAGTGCTTACTAGCTTGCGCTTATCGAGTAAAACAGTTGCGAGTGATAAAAGGAGTGAGTCGTCACCTGGTACATTGATTCCACAGTCAAGAATAAACCATTTTCATGGTATGATGCCCGTTTTGATAGAAACAAAAGAAAACAAGGAACCTCCATGATTTCCAACTCCGCGCACAACGATGTAATGATCATCACATGTCATCGAACTATCCGTGGCCGTGGTCATCCCGCAAAGACACCTCAGCCATGGAAGCTGTTGAGTATCGTGGTCTATAATTATGATTGGCTCGAGTACTCTGACCAGGCGAACAACACGAGAAATGAATCCTAGTTGACACTGATCCTCTTTAATTCCTATGATGCGATCCTCACGCACCTCTACACCACCCTCCTAACCATAAGCGGCGATGTCCCCAACAGGAAAGTAGACAACGAGTTTGTAGTATTGTACCTTTTATCGCGGAATTAGCGTCAGAAGCGAAGGCGGTCCTTGCCTGGATTGTATTGTCAAATACACTTCCATGGTGAGTATGGAGGTTTTGGACGCGATGCACAGTGTCGTCGTCGTTAAAACAAGTGTGTCGCTATACTGGTGCTGTACATGGTACCGCCATGCACAGTGGTACTGGATAATTACTTTCTCTTTTCGTCGTTGTGCGCCTGACCGAAAAAGTTGATGTACGCCACGTTCCTTTCCGTTTTTTCGTCCGTGTTTATTTCGAACAAAACCTTGTTGTAGCCATGGCAGTCTGAGAGGCATGACGCGTGGCATGCCATTGACGGTCAAGAAGGACAACCATTCAATGGAGCCTATTACTTTGACACTGTCGATCAAATCTTTACTATCTCAGCGCTTTGATGATATCCACTTGGAAGACTTTCAGGTGCCATTGTTTGGACATGGCCATGGCCGAAGATATAAGGACTTGACTGGCCACCGGCATCGGGAAGTCTACCTTTAAAAGCTATGGTCGCATTATCGCAGCATCCCCATCACCAATCCAATATACTCTAATAGTAAATCTGTCGGCTGGAATTCAACATGTCTAGCCCCGCGTTGTCTAGCCGGCCATCTACACCAGGATCATCATCAAGTGATGATGACGAACATACTTTATACACATACGGCGAAATTTTTCTCTCCAATATCCACTTCATCATTCCAAGTCCGCCCACCACTGTGACCCGAAGGCGGGACGATTCTCGGATGGACGAGAAGGAAAAAACGAAGGCTCCATTATCCGCGCGCAAGAGACGGACCGCAAAGGTACGCGTGACGGTTGCCTGCAGCGACCGATCTGACGCCAATTTTTTTAGCATGCCCTTCCAAGTGTCATACGGAAGATTTTGCCACCGTCACCATCCGCTGCAGAGTTGTCTCCCAAAATTGAGTTTGAAAGGCTCGTTGCGATATGCCGAGAAACGCGTGTATCGGACAGAACTCCACCACAACCAGACCTGGTGCTGCCAACACCACCCAAGGCTGTTCAGCCACGCCAGACGTTGAACGGGAACGCTGTCGACAAAAATCAGGGCAGGGCCGGGACAAAGGATGCCCCTGCGAAAAGAATGCCACTTCAGCGCAGTACACGCGTAAATGACGCTAAGCCGAAGCCAAAGGAAACGCCATTCCGGGGAGGAAGACTTCCCGTTCGCCCTCCATTGCCTCGTTGGGACATGTTGGAGATAACTTCGAGATAATGTGTATTTTAGATTTGCGGTGTGTATAATAGACAGTTGGTCCGAGATTGCACCCTTGCATGAGGATGGTGGGATTGGAGGAAGAGAATGGGGGAACTGTGACAAAACGTGACTGAAAGGGTGGACGTTTGTGTGTTTTGAAAAAGGAACAGCAGGAACATGTGCTAGATTCCTTTGATTATCGTTCCCTATCCTGTTCTCCCCTTAACATTCTTTTTCTCTTTCCTCATCTACGGCGGCGACCGTGCCTCCTTGTATACGTCTCCTTCCCTTGCATCGGCCCCGCTAATTCGTTCATCAGGTGTCGCACGACCGACAATGCACTTGCCGTCTCGCAAGCTTGAATCTGTGAAAGAGGAACGATGGCACATCGTACCCAGCTCCTGCTGGCGCATTGCGTACCAGTCGGTCTCATGGGCACACGATGCGGCAGAGAACAATTGTGCAAGTGGCTGGTTTCGGGGCCCGCTGTTCGGCACGTACAAAACCTCGTGTGACTCACCTCGACTACACCAGCCTGACGATGACCTCGTGTTAAGTACGGACTTGTGCGGTGTGCAGTGTGCACTGGATGCTCTCGTCAAGTACGAAAGGGACGTTGGATTTTCTCCAAAGACCCCGGTTTCAAAACCAACAGGGGACATTTCTGTTGAAGTTGATGAGCTGGTTATCGCCCGAGCTCGGGCGAAGTGGGAATTGTATGCGGAAGCTTTGACGAGTGGTACTGAAGAAAGCATGTCTGATCCAGTCTTGGAATTGGTGAGGGATTCAAGGACCTCTACTCCAGCTTCAAGCCACGGAGGTCTTCACAGAAGTACTTCAACATTGTCCAGTGTCGACCTCACTGATTCGGATATGTCACTTGGGTCATCTTCACCGCCGTCGACTCCGACGAGGAAGTGCACAGAGGCAATCGTCGAGGTCAAGGACCTCTCGCCGGTCAAGGCCGACGATGGAAGTTATCTGGTTTCCTCTGCACGTCCGCTCAACGCGGCTGCAAGCTCTTTTGTTCCATCGTCGGCAACACTCAAGGCGGAGACCGAACCTTTTTCGTTCGGGACCCGAACGGCTGCAAATCCATCTTCTCTAATCAACTTTGCGTTTCCCACTCCGAAAGCTCCCCCGCTGCCGACAGTGCAGATCAAGAAAGATGAACAAGGATTTTACAGCGAAGCTGAGGTCGCTGCTCCTGTTCCTCAGATCAAGAAAGAGGCATGCACTTTTCTTCCACCATTTCTCCAGAACCCCTCTCGCCGCAAGGGACCCGCCTCGAAGACTCGTGCCATAGTAGATCAGCTTCGATCCTCGCACAATCATAGTCATAGTCCGATCCCCAATCCACCGCTTTACGATCTGCACCTTTTGGACGAACGCACCTCAGTCTCTGAGGACGACAGGACGCAGAATTCAGGTATATCGAGTCCATCTTCACATGAAGACGACGACGACGGATGGATCAACATCACAGAGGCCGACAAGACCTCCAAAGAGTCCAAAGCAAGGCGCACCAGAGACCTTTTCCTTGCACTGACCCGCCGACGCAGCGACTCACTTCCACCCAGCCAAACTGACACCGCCGCCAAAAATGAACACGCAGAGATAGAATTCCCAATGACCACTTCACCCTCTTCCTCTTCCTCCCCTCTCCCCTCGCAAGACGATGGCTGGATCGATCCATCCCCCGCAGTACCACCGCAAGCGCAAGCTCCTCCCCAACGCCGATCCGAGGCCCGCCCGCGCTCCTCAAACAGGAGACGCAGATCCTCGCATGTCCCTCCCGCACCAGTGCCACCTACCGCCATTCCCTCCCCTTTCATACCGATTCCGATCGCCCGAGCCCCAGTAGCACTCCCACACGCCCGCCCCTCCTTCCCCTCGCCCGTACTGCCGACCTACACCTCTCCGAACCCAGCATCGTTCTTCTACTCTGCATATCCCACGGTGATGTCGCCCGTGGCGTACACGTCGTACACGTCGTACGTGCAACAGTTGCAGCTTATGCAGCAGATGCAGTTGCGCGGAGGCGTCCCAGGCGCCGGAGGACGTCGGGCTGCCGTCCCCGTTTCTGTTTCCAATGAGTGGTTCCAGTATCCGACTGCAGGTGTTCCGTTCACGATTGCGAAGCCGCCCGCGCCAGCGGCACGGCGCGAGTTGTTATGGTGACGTACATATGTACATGTTCCTCATTCTCGACGCTTTTACTTAAACGATATCGGCCACGCCGTGTATGTACTCTCTTCCTCTCTCTCTTTATCGTTTACGATATCGTGGGGCTCTTTCAAGGCCTCCCATTTAGGACTTTGTTCCAACTTTCTTTCTTTCTTTTTTTTTGGTTTACATGTCCCCTCCGTTCGAACTCAAAACATTCGTGTCATATTGCATTGTGAACTGTAGCTTTTGCTCGCTTTCCTCTGCCTTTTTTGGTTAGTCATCTTGTTTACTATACGTATGATATGGGGCACATCGTCGCCTCCTGGTCTTCCTTTACCCTGTTGTTTTCATGACACCCCATGCTGTATTTCAACTCCCGAACCACCTGTCCACTTTAGCTTCTCTTTGTTCTTACTGTAAAAGGTTCCCTCGGGCCATAGCAGATAGTGTAGTACAAATTGCAGATCAGGTTTTCTGTCTGTCATTGGACGTCCAACGTGTAAGCCTATTCTACAGTGTCAGTTCTGCTCTACCACTCGATGACAATGGCCCAGTCTTGCGTGACAAGAACTCTGGGATCCTTGATACTCAGGACACTCGCAACTCCTTCCTTCTTATCCGTCGCAGCGACACCCGGCGCGTAATCCCACACCAGACTCAGCCCATTCTCAATTTTTACGCTCTTGGGCTTTTCATTCAATCCAACGACTACCACTTTCTCAACCCTCACATCCGCAATGGCCTTCGCATACTCATTCTCGGGGTTGAAAGTTCGAAGCGCCACCCCGTTCACTGCCTCGCTTGGCTTCGCGGCACCAAGGTCGTGGCTGGCAATCCGAATCGCACGGGACGACTTCTTCACCTTCTCAGCGACAAACTCGCGCCATACGAAATTGCCCTCTTGGTGCGCATACGTCACGCCGTCATCTAGGTATAGCTCGCCCCGTGCCGTGCAGGTCTTGCCGAGCGCGACGCGGAGAGTGAACGGGTCGCGATTCATCGACGTCGACGATCGCCGAGGACGTTCGCGGGTAGGCACGATAGAACCACCACGAACGAGGAGAGGGATTTGGTCAAGTGCAGCAGGGACAGTAACTTGCTTGCCTTTAGCCGCTCCACGATAGACTTGGTGGGTGAAGTAGTCGTAGTACACCTACGAAGACGTAAGTTTGATTGAAGAGGAAATGGTGCTTAGCGGTACCTGGTCCTCTGGGAGGTAGATAATTGCCTCTTCGGCATCTTTTTCAGTCACCGGTTTGACCAGCAAACCAGACGAGCCAATGAAATATTGGTCGTCGATATCGAATCCGCCCTTGTCTTTAGGAAAGACAACATAATGCGGCCTGGAGAACGTGTCAAAAGAGTTACCTGTTCTAGAAAAATAATCCTACTTACCTAAGGACAGGAAGGCCAGTGACACTCGTCTCGCGGAAAGCCGTGTACCATACGGGGAGCAAAGTATAGCGAAGGCGCAAAATATCCTTGATGATTCCCTTGTAAGGCTGATCCAACAGGAAGGGCTCCCGACGTTTAGTATCAATGTGTGCATGTGCACGGAAGAACGGCGCAAACGCGCCGACCTGGTACCATCTAACAAGCATCTCCGGTTCGGGATTGCCGAAGAATCCTCCAACATCAGCTGAGCAGAATTGGCGATAAGTAGATGATGTGGTGGCTATAGCGTGGAACTTACATCCAGCGAACGAGAAGCCGCCAATGTTAAGTGAGAGAACTATCTTCACACCTACGGCCATATGCTCCCAGGTCCCTAAATTGTCACCTGTCCACATTGCACCAAAGCGCTGTGACCCGGCATAAAAAGCACGGGTTAGGACAAAGGGTCTACTGAGGGCCTTAGATCGTTCATGAACGGCCTGGTAAGTCAAATTGGACTAGGAGTATCGTTATACTTTCATGACGAGAAAGGGCTCTGATCTTACTTACATAGAGCATGCCATTAATGTTGTGAACGTCCCTATGTTCCCAGGCACCATAATGAATATTGTCTTTTGGCATAGTGATTTCTGGACCATTAAAGACTGAAGGCTGCGATAATATTTTTTAAACGAGGTTCTCATTGGAAAGGAAGGAAACTCACTTCGTTCATGTCATTCCAAATGTGAACAGCATCAGTACTCTCAGTCCAGGACCATTCACTTCCTTTCTCCGTTTTGAACAAGGTCTTCCACCAAGTCCAAGCGCCAGGGTTGAAGAAGTCAATCCAAGCACTGCTACCTGACCAACACCACCCTTCATACTCATTATTATCCTTGTTTTTAACCAGGAAACCTAGCTCTGACGCTTT